>JAAEAF010005906.1:0-14963 GCA_011037195.1 Triatoma infestans
CGATGACTCCATTTTCTTTCCACCTCCATGGTCAATCCATCCCCACAACAAGATGACGGAACCTAATACCGTAACACACCACACCTCTCCTGACAAACAAATAAGACATGAAAGGGCTGGAGGGTTACTTTTTTTTATGTGAAAAAACTTGTCTTACTTGCAATTCGATCCTACAATCTTTAGGTTGGAAGTCGCATCACCCTAACCGCTCGGCCATAGTAGTCCTCTCGCTAGCTGTAGTTATCAACTTACACTTCTATTCTTAACTTCCCCACCCCTTGCCATTATCACCTTACTCTGGGCGAAAGGGGAATTATTTTTTATTTTATATGGAAAAAACCTGTCTTACCTGCAATTCGATCCTACAATTTTTAGGTTGAAATTCCATCACCATAACCAGTCGGCCACAATGGTCCTCTCGCTAGCTATAATTTTCAACGTACACTTCTATCTTAACGCCCGCACTATCATAATTTTATTTCCGCTCAACCCACTCACAAAAAAATTAAATAATGAAAAAATATGGCGGAGATGCATTCAACTGTCACACATAATAATAATAAAGAAATTCACAAAAACATAAAAAAACAATATGGCAGAGTGACATCTAACTTTCACCACACAATCAAAATAATAATAATAAAAAAGATGGACTTACCCCTTCCAGCTGCCTGCTGCTGCTGATATTAACACGACGCGCACTTACACAGAACTGAACCTCCATCTAGCAAAACAATCTACTATAGTAACGTTTATCCCCACTCCTATGACGTCATTGCTAGTTGGGGCATGCGCATATCTGCCGCCGCCTTATAGATTACAAATATTGATTTTATTATATTGTATAACAAAAACCACTGCCTTTTCAATATATTATTCGTATGACGTCACACAGCAATAGTATTGCCAGTGCCTTATTTATTACCACTGCCTTCTAGACAAATCCCCCATTCAGATAACGTCACACAGTCTATAGTGTTTCACTGCAATATATCAATTGCAAATATCGATTATACATATTGATTAATATCGATTTTATGCATATAATTTATTAATAAAAAACACTATCTATTACTTCTACCATAACAGGTTAGTTATTGCATCACCTTTTGAAATTAAACTTTGTACTAATAAAAAAAATATATATATCTATTCTTAACTTAATCGCTTTGTATTCCTTTGTTTATTGAACTTTGTAATTAAAACAACATATTATATCTTACCTGTCCGAACATGTTAGTTACTTATTCAAAAGAACATGCAAAGAAACTACAATGAGTCATCCAGGAAATGATTTATTAATACTTAATCCTATTATGTAAAAATAAAACTTTGTACTCATTACCTACCTTTCTTGCCTGTCCGGACCTGTTACTACAGGTCTTCTTAGCATGTTTTGTAATACTTAATCCTATTATGTACAAATAAAACTTTGTGTACTCATTACCTACCTTTCTGCCTGTCCGGAACTTTACTCAGGTCTTCTTAGCATTTTTGTAAATCACTTAATGCCTAGTATGACAATAAAAACTTTGTATCATTACCTACCTTTTGCTGTCCCGGGCCATGTATGACAGGTCTTCTTAGGCATGTTTTGTAATACTTACCTATTATGTACAAATAAAACTTTGTACTCATTACCTACCTTTCTTGCCTGTCCGGACCTGTTACTACAGGTCTTCTTAGCATGTTTTGTAATACTTAATCCTATTATGTACAAATAAAACTTTGTAGTCATTACCTACCTTTCTTGCCTGTCCGGACATGTTAGCACAGGTCTTCTTAGCATGTTTGTAATACTTAATCCTATTAACAAAAAATAAAACTTTGTACTCATTACCTTTCTTACCTGTCTGGACCTGTTACCACAGGTCTTCTTAACATGTTTGTTTTACTTAATCCTATAATGAAAAAAAGTATGTTTATATAATGATATACAATGTTAAAGCAATCATCAAGAGATTATTGCAGACCACTACAATCTGCCCCAACTCAGATTTTCTTAACCAATCAGAATGCAGTACTATATTGTATTTCGATTATGCGCACTAGCTAATGGAATCTCACACGCTTAGCCAATAGGAACGCATTATTTACATGCAGCTTAATAATCATTATTTTCATCATAACCCAACTTTAACAAGTCATAAAGAAAAAAAAGAGTTACTTACCCCATCCAACTGCCTGCTGCAGCTGATGCTCACATCTTAACACAACACACGCGTACCGAGAACTGACAAACTCCAGAGAAAACTGCCCATCTATAACTTATTATCTTCACTCTATGACGTCACAGCCAATTTACTGTCTTCTAAGTCTACGACGCATGCGCAGTGATCGATCTAGCGAATAATCGATTTCACCATTTAATACGCATGCTCAAAACACTAGCCAGCCATTAGAATTGCAACTTTCAAACTTCTAAATCTACTACGCATGCGCTGTAATCTACGTATGAGAATACGTTTTACTTATATAACAAATAGGATTTCTACCTTCTGCGCAAGTGCTATTTCGCCATATATTACGCATGCACAACCCTCAAGTTTTAGCCAATAGAACCTTTTTACAGGTGTTGCAATCTGTGGAAGATAAAATTATACTAAGCTAATGTGTGTATATGTATCGATCAAGCATAACGATTATACATATCAATCTAGTATGTCGATTATCATCGATTTATGAGAATACTTTTTACTTATTTATCTATCTATATATAAAACAAAACCACTGTCCATTGTTTTATCAACTAAAATGATGACTCACCATGCAAGTTACAACAATTCTTGTCCATAAACAGCAAACATATCCCCACCTCTCACATTACGCCACCCATGTTAGCCAATAGTATTTCAAATATAATAAAAAAAAAGAAGAAGAAATACTCTTTTAATATCTGTGGTTATTACGAGTTACCATGCATGTCGCAACATGCCTGATCAAGCTTTAGCCAGCTACAGTTCACATTTCCTTTCTACTATAAGTTAATATACTCACCAAATTTTATATATGTTCCTTCACCATATAATTAAAATTCCATAGAATAAATAAATTATTACCCTTTTATCTAAAAATTCACAAAAATAAATTATACAAATCACTCCATATTTTATTTCATGTCTTATTTGTTTATCAAAAACCTAATACAAAGTAGATATTTTCCTGCCGTTTGGTAGAAAAGCTCTCTTTAGCTGCTATCCATATGTTGTAGTACAAATATAAGTTATACAAGCCATGGCAGCATATAACTTACCTTGTTGGATCGTATATGATGTAACTTATCGCAGTGAAGATTAGAAATGAAAATTTGTCTTTCAATGCCACCAATTCACCCACACACTTTCTCTAACCTTACAATATTATGACGACACTTTAGTTAGCTCATGAAATGCAAGTCCTAAATTTTGTGCTATTATTATATGTAACTATTCAGCCCCCATCTAGACTGTCGCAACTCACACCCTTTCTAACAGGTCACAACACGTCTAAACAGTCATATATATTTTTTTTTTCCTCTAACCTATATTTTTAGTCATAATCTCTCGTGTTTTTTTTCAAGATTCAACATGTATTTTGCCTTTACATGCTGAAAATTTTGATTTTATTAACATACAATCTGAACTGTGAACAATGAAACGCATGGATAAGTTTCTTAATCTTCTTAACTAAAAAACATTTCTGTATATCTCATCCTCGTTTAGGTTCCAATATGTATGGTATAATATTGATGCCTGGCAATCTGTGTAGCTGGTCACATTATTTTTACAGTCAAATATGCTTAATTTAAGATGTCCTTTCCGTAACTGGATCTGATGGGTGGTTCTAAATTCTAATCATTCAAAGAAAACAGTCTATTTTATTTTAAATTCGATCCAAAATTTGTTGTCCTTAGAAAATCCACTGTCAGAAACGATGGCTGCAAGCAACTTGTTATAATTAAACTAATATTGAAAAATATCAAGGAGACTTCCATGACCAAACACTTTTTCCCTTATAAATGTAATTTCAGTAAGAACCCTCCATAATATATTTATTGAAGCAAATCATAATTTATCTGAAACATTAGGTTGATTAAATATTTGGGATACACTATTGAATGCAAACACATTAAATAAAACACTAAACATTATCATATCTAACAACAACGACATGGATTATAGCATACGTATATCATGAAAACTTATGAAGAGATATGAAAATTCGCTGTAAAATTAAGAATAAACACAATAAAACTAAAAACATTCTCAGTATTCATGAGCGGTATCATCGCTAAATATAAGTTACTCGAAATAGCATGTGCAATTTCCTAAAAAATAGTGCAGAAATGCGAAAATTCACAGCAAAATTATTACTGTTTCACAAAAATAACAGAACAAGAATACGAAAATCTTGATAAATCCTACAGAATACAATATATTGTGTCATTTTACATATGTAAGTCTTAAAATGATAAGGAAGCTCATTGTTTACTGTTCATCAAATGAAATCTTATACATGTTCAGACATGAAAAATCAGGAACAAGCAGGTGATTCAACAAGCCTATTTATAATTGGAGAGATATTTTAAGTTCAGCTTCAGCCAAAATGTCGTTTGTTCCCGCACATTACATTATTTATTATGAATTTTGCGGCAGCAAAATGTATATAAAAATAATTTAATGCCATTTTGGCTGAACCTGAACCTAACCCAACCCAAGTTACTCTAACCTATCCTAACCTAAGCTCTTATATTTTGTTTAAATCTGACCCAACCCAACTTACTCTAACCTAACCTAACCTTACGTAACCTAACTTAACCTAACTAACCTCTTATATTTTGCATAACCTATTTAATCCAAACCTCAGGACATTTTGCCTACATCTAAGCTGATTATATTTTGCCAACTTATCTAAATAAAATCTTTTACCAATTATGATCAAGATACATGCTACAGATGTGTCATGCCAGCCAACTAATCATCGATTTCGACGAGCACTTAAGCCACGCCCACTTATCGTAGTTCATATACAATAATCTAATTTGCTGGTACAAATGACATTTTGTCTAAATCTAAACCTATTACATGTTGCGTTGCCTAACTAAACCAGCCTCCAAGGCAATTTGTTTTACTCTAAACGTATTATATTTTGCCCAACCCACTTAAAACAAACCTTTGGCTAATTGTGACCAAGATATATAATAGAAATGATGCATTAGTGTATTGCAAACTATAATAGTACAAATAGTAGAAATTGGTGTGATAGGATGACCGGAAATTCTAGTGATTCACCTGTATATCCTACTGAACTTAATAGCAAAATGAAATAATTAAAAAAATTGCATTGATTAGGAAAGATGATGTCAGATTTTGTTATATTTGTTTTTCTTTTTTCTACATCGCCTTTATAAATGAAAATGGAATGCCCAGATAATAATGATAAATTATAACGCATATTGAAACCTGCACAAGGACAGCTCCTTATACATATAATATATAAATATATATAAGAACACTTTTAATAGTATTATTAGGCATTAATGATAGAACAGCATGAGGGTGACGCGTATATTTTTATTTTTGTTGGTTGCAAAGTGAAGGTTTGCAGTCCAAAATGTAGTAAAATAGATGTAAATTTATTTTGTAATATGAAAAAAAATAGATATAACCTTAACTGTGGAAAGGGATTTATTGGGTATAGCCCATTGTCTAAAGAGCATGTTGAGACATTATGTATCTGGCAACTTTAGGCCGTACAGCCCGTGAGGTAACTACGGAGGTGTTAAGTGTTCATTGAGAATGTTTGTAAAAAATATTTACTTAGTAAAGATTCCCCAAGAGAGTTCCAAGCCTTGGAAATTATGTATATGTTTTTCCTAATATTCAATATACGTAAATATAAATTATTTGCCAATGTTTACTAAGCTTTATCATGACAATGATTATGAGTAAGGGATCAAAAAGAAGAATATTTAGAATACAATATGATTGTATCTCACACGATAAATTTAGATGATTTGTTCTTCGTAATATTATAGTAAAAATTTTCGCTTTTTCTTTAACAATCTATAGACATTCTAGAGAACTGCGAGATAACCTTTTCTAGAAACCCAATTTTTTTATGAGATATTGGGGCGGAACAATTAAATTTTTCAGGAATTCATTATATTAATAAGGTTAATCTGCAATTTTGTTTTGTTTTCATGCACACTGCTCGCAATGTAGGGGGGGGGGGATTAGTTATAACAGCCCATTGGATATATTAATTTTTATATTACTTCCTTAATTTTGTACTGCAAGTTTATGTTCACAATTATTTTTCTCCAACTTTTTCATACATGGACTTCAAGATTGCACTGATTTTAAAGTTTCCCCGATCTCATTTAATGTTAGCCACACTTAATAGAGCAAATTGGTCATTTAAGGAGATACAACCGATACAATTTTTTCGTCCCAATTTTAAGACGTAACAACCAAGAAAGTAGTAACGCATTAGTATTATTATGTTTAGATGGACTTGTTAGAAAGCATCATTTGTATTTTATTTAAATATTCCAATGGTTTTCTCACGATTTAACAAGCTCAATGGACAGAGAACATTCAAAATTCGAATTTTACTTAAAAATATCTCTCCAATTATAAATAGGCTTGTTGAATCACCTGCTTGTTCCTGATTTTTCATGTCTGAACATGTATAAGATTTCATTTGATGAACAGTAAACAATGAGGGTTTGGTTTAGTAAATGCCTTAGGCAACATTTCATAGGTTTAGATTTAGACAAAATGTCATTTTTACCTGCAAATTAGATTATTTTATATGAACTACGATAAGTGGGCGTGACTTAAGTGCTCGTCGAAATCGATGATTAGTTGGCGGGCATGACGCATCTGTAGCATGCATCTTGATCATAATTGGGCAAAGATTTTATTTAGATAAGTTGGCAAAATATAATCAGCTTAGATGTAGGCAAAATGTCCTGAGGTTTGGATTAAATAGGTTATGCAAAATATAAGAGGTTAGTTAGGTTAAGTTAGGTTACGTAAGGTTAGGTTAGGTTAGAGTAAGTTGGGTTGGGTCAGATTTAAACAAAATATAAGAGCTTAGGTTAGGATAGGTTAGAGTAACTTGGGTTGGGTTAGGTTCAGGTTCAGCCAAAATGGCATTAAATTATTTTTATATACATTTTGCTGCCGCAAAATTCATAATAAATAATGTAATGTGCGGGAACAAACGACATTTTGGCTGAAGCTGAACTTAAAATATCTCTCCAATTATAAATAGGCTTGTTGAATCACCTGCTTGTTCCTGATTTTTCATGTCTGAACATGTATAAGATTTCATTTGATGAACAGTAAACAATGAGCTTCCTTATCATTTTAAGACTTACATATGTAAAATGACACAATATATTGTATTCTGTAGGATTTATCAAGATTTTCGTATTCTTGTTCTGTTATTTTTGTGTAACAGTAATAATTTTGCTGTGAATTTTCGCATTTCTGCACTATTTTTTAGGAAATTGCACATGCTATTTCGAGTAACTTATATTTAGCGATGATACCGCTCATGAATACTGAGAATGTTTTTAGTTTTATTGTGTTTATTCTTAATTTTACAGCGAATTTTCATATCTCTTCATAAGTTTTCATGATATACGTATGCTATAATCCATGTCGTTGTTGTTAGATATGATAATGTTTAGTGTTTTATTTAATGTGTTTGCATTCAATAGTGTATCCCAAATATTTAATCAACCTAATGTTTCAGATAAATTATGATTTGCTTCATTAAATATATTATGGAGGGTTCTTACTGAAATTACATTTATAAGGGAAAAAATGTTTAGTCATGGAAGTCTCCTTGATATTTTTCAATATTAGTTTAATTATAACAAGTTGCTTGCAGCCATCGTTTCTGACAGTGGATTTTCTAAGGGCAACAAATTTTGGATCGAATTTAAAATAAAATAGACTGTTTTCTTTGAATGATTAGAATTTAGAACCACCCATCAGATCCAGTTACGGAAAGGACATCTTAAATTAAGCATATTTGACTGTAAAAATAATGTGACCAGCTACACAGATTGCCAGGCATCAATATTATACCATACATATTGGAACCTAAACGAGGATGAGATATACAGAAATGTTTTTTAGTTAAGAAGATTAAGAAACTTATCCATGCGTTTCATTGTTCACAGTTCAGATTGTATGTTAATAAAATCAAAATTTTCAGCATGTAAAGGCAAAATACATGTTGAATCTTGAAAAAAAACACGAGAGATTATGACTAAAAATATAGGTTAGAGGAAAAAAAAAATATATATGACTGTTTAGACGTGTTGTGACCTGTTAGAAAGGGTGTGAGTTGCGACAGTATAGATGGGGGCTGAATAGTTACATATAATAATAGCACAAAATTTAGGACTTGCATTTCATGAGCTAACTAAAGTGTCGTCATAATATTGTAAGGTTAGAGAAAGTGTGTGGGTGAATTGGTGGCATTGAAAGACAAATTTTCATTTCTAATCTTCACTGCGATAAGTTACATCATATATGATCCAACAAGGTAAGTTATATGCTGCCATGGCTTGTATAACTTATATTTGTACTACAACATATGGATAGCAGCTAAAGAGAGCTTTTCTACCAAACGGCAGGAAAATATCTACTTTGTATTAGGTTTTTGATAAACAAATAAGACATGAAATAAAATATGGAGTGATTTGTATAATTTATTTTTGTGAATTTTTAGATAAAAGGGTAATAATTTATTTATTCTATGGAATTTTAATTATATGGTGAAGGAACATATATAAAATTTGGTGAGTATATTAAATTATAGTAGAAAGGAAATGTGAACTGTAGCTGGCTAAAGCTTGATCAGGCATGTTGCGACATGCATGGTAACTCGTAATAACCACAGATATTAAAAGAGTATTTCTTCTTCTTTTTTTTTATTATATTTGAAATACTATTGGCTAACATGGGTGGCGTAATGTGAGAGGTGGGGATATGTTTGCTGTTTATGGACAAGAATTGTTGTAACTTGCATGGTGAGTCATCATTTTAGTTGATAAAACAATGGACAGTAGTTTTGTTTTATATGTAGATAGATATATGAGTAAAAAGTGTTCTCATAAATCGATGATAATCGATATACTAGATTGATATGTATAATCGTTGTGCTTGATCGATACATATACACACATTAGCTTAGTATAATTTATATCTTCCACAGATTGCAACACCTGTAAAAAGGTTCTATTGGCTAAAACTTGAGTGTTGTGCATGCGCAATATATGGAGAAATAGCACTTGCGCAGGAGGTTTAAATCCTATTTGTTATAAAAAAAGTATTCTCATACGTAGATTACAGCGCATGCGTAGTAGATTTAGAAGTTTGAAAGTTGCAATTCTAATGGCTGGCTAGTGTTTTGAGCATGCGTATTAAATGGTGAAATCGATTATTCGCTAGATCGATCACTGCGCATGCGTCGTAGACTTAGAAGACAGTAAATTGGCTGTGACGTCATAGAGTGAAGATAATAAGTTATAGATGGGCAGTTTTCTCTGGAGTTTGTCAGTTCTCGGTACGCGTGTGTTGTGTTAAGATGTGAGCATCAGCTGCAGCAGGCAGTTGGATGGGGTAAGTAACTCTTTTTTTTCTTTATGACTTGTTAAAGTTGGGTTATGATGAAAATAATGATTATTAAGCTGCATGTAAATAATGCGTTCCTATTGGCTAAGCGTGTGAGATTCCATTAGCTAGTGCGCATAATCGAAATACAATATAGTACTGCATTCTGATTGGTTAAGAAAATCTGAGTTGGGGCAGATTGTAGTGGTCTGCAATAATCTCTTGATGATTGCTTTAACATTGTATATCATTATATAAACATACTTTTTTTCATTATAGGATTAAGTAAAACAAACATGTTAAGAAGACCTGTGGTAACAGGTCCAGACAGGTAAGAAAGGTAATGAGTACAAAGTTTTATTTTTTGTTAATAGGATTAAGTATTACAAACATGCTAAGAAGACCTGTGCTAACATGTCCGGACAGGCAAGAAAGGTAATGAGTACAAAGTTTTATTTGTACATAATAGGATTAAGTATTACAAAACATGCTAAGAAGACCTGTAGTAACATGTCCGGACAGGCAAGAAAGGTAGGTAATGACTACAAAGTTTTATTTGTACATAATAGGATTAAGTATTACAAAACATGCTAAGAAGACCTGTAGTAACAGGTCCGGACAGGCAAGAAAGGTAGGTAATGAGTACAAAGTTTTATTTGTACATAATAGGATTAAGTATTACAAAACATGCTAAGAAGACCTGTAGTAACAGGTCCGGACAGGCAAGAAAGGTAGGTAATGAGTACAAAGTTTTATTTTTACATAATAGGATTAAGTATTAATAAATCATTTCCTGGATGACTCATTGTAGTTTCTTTGCATGTTCTTTTGAATAAGTAACTAACATGTTCGGACAGGTAAGATATAATATGTTGTTTTGATTACAAAGTTCAATAAACAAAAGAATACAAAGCGATTAAGTTAAGAATAGATATATATATTTTTTTTATTAGTACAAAGTTTAATTTCAAAAGGTGATGCAATAACTAACTGTTATGGTAGAAGTAATAGTGTTTTTTTATTTATAAATTATATGCATAAAATCGATATTAATCAATATGTATAATCGATATTTGCAATTGATATATTGCGATTGGCAGTGAAACACTATAGACTGTGTGACGTTATCTGAATGGGGGATTTGTCTAGAAAGCAGTGGTAATAAATATGTATATTTTTAATCTATAAGGCACTGGCAATACTATTGCTGTGTGACGTCATACGAATAATATATTGAAAAAGCAGTGGTTATGTTATACAACATAATAAAATCGATATTTCTAATCTATAAGCGGCAGATATGCGCATGCCCCAACTAGCAATGACGTCATAGGAGTGGGGATAAACGTTACTATAGTAGATTGTTTTGCTAGATGGAGGTTCAGTTCTGTGTAAGTGCGCGTCGTGTTAATATCAGCAGCAGCAGGCAGCTGGAAGGGGTAAGTCCATCTTTTTTATTATTATTATTTTGATTGTGTGGTGAAAGTTAGATGTCACTCTGCCATATTGTTTTTTTATGTTTTTGTGAATTTCTTTATTATTATTATGTGTGACAGTTGAATGCATCTCCGTCATATTTTTTTTATTTTATTTAATATTTTTGTGAGTGGATTGAGCGGAAATAAAATTATGATAGTGCGGGCGTTAAGATAGAAGTGTACGTTGAAAATTATAGCTAGCGAGAGGACTACTATGGCCGAGCGGTTAGGGTGATGCGACTTCCAACCTAAAGATTGTAGGATCGAATTGCAAGTAAGACAAGTTTTTTCACATAAAAAAAAGTAACCCTCCAGCCCTTTCATGTCTTATTTGTTTGTCAGGAGAGGTGTGGTGTGTTACGGTATTAGATTCCGTCATCTTGTTGTGGGGATGGATTGACCATGGAGGTGGAAAGAAAATGGAGTCATCGATTTGGATGATAAGTTAAGGGGAGAGGGTAAGCGGGCGTGGTTTATGAAGTTGTTGAAATCGATGATAGGTCAGTGGTGGGGGTAGGTGGGCGTGGTCTAAGTGCTCGTCGAGTTCGATGATTAGTTGGCGAAAAAGTGGTGGGGGGGCGTGGCTTAAGTGCTCATCGAGTTCTATAACGGAGAAGTGGTGGGGGTAAGTGGGCATGGCCTAAGTCCTCGTCGATTTCGATGATTGGTCGTGAGGAGAGGAGTGGGGAAAGTGGGCGTGGCCTAAGTGCTCGTCCAGATCGATGATTGGTCGTTGGAATAGGAGTGGGGGTAAGTGGGCGTGACTCAAGTGTTCATCGAGTTCGATGATTGGTCGGTGGGCGTGGCTTAGGAGAAATGCTGCAATCTGATTGGCTGCTCAAAAAAGTGTGCCAGCTGCCCCATTTTCCCTCTACTCTAATCCTTAATTCGCTCTAATCCACCTTAATAACCTATTCATTCACATCTACGTTCATAATTCCCATGCGCAAAATATGCCGGGGCGCCAATCCCGGCTTCAGGCCCACCCTTCCAGAATTCAGTGGCTCCAAAATGCAGAAGACTGATTACGCAATCAGACTGTTGCCACCCTTGAGCGGCATTGGTCCTTGCATACCAATCGCACATTAATCTCAATTATACGCTAACCTATCTTGCACATGTCTGCTAATAAAAACCACTTTTTAATTGATTTTAAATTAAAACTTTTAATTTATTATATAACTTCTATTTAAATTATACGTTTAGAATGTATAATTGAAGTTTTATAATGTTCTAAAAACAATCCAAAAGCCTCTTTGCTTATAGTTAATATAGACGTAATGATGGCGAACGGTATTGAAGAAAGAGAGAATACCCTACCGTTGATCCTACTTTACATTTGCAGGCTTAAGATTGGGGGGTGGGCGGATAGAAGTAAAGAATGGTGATTGAGAGAGCGACTAGAGACTATTAGCCGAAGATAACTTCTTGATGATGTTAAAGAGTGGTTATTGACTTCTTGTGTTCTTGTTTAATATTGGTTCAAGACAGATTTAGACTGCCAAATCGATTCGTATTTTACGAATATCCATGGGGAGTTGGGCAGAGCAGCTTGAACTTAAGGGTTGCCTAGGTTGTAGCTGAAGTCGCTTAAAGCTTAACAGATGCGCAATCATAGGATTAGTAGCGCTGACCTGTGATAAAAATAAGAAGCGTGATAATCTCTAGCACACTCTATAGAAGTGATAATGTAGTGTAGTATTCCACCACACAGAGAATCAATCAAATTGTTTTCGCAACGACTGTAATAGCCGGTGAATCGCTATGCCCAGAAAAGCTGTTTAAGACTGACCCTAATCAGATCAAAATTCTTCATAGATACAGTCACACCGCGAAAATTCACAATAAATCTCGGAATATCTGTGATTATATCCGACTCAGCAAGCTTCTTTTCATTAATTGCGAATGATTTTAAACTTTTCTTCATCATAAGAATCGCAGTTACTTTCTACCACACACATAAAGTCTGACAATATAAACAAACTTGATGAACCAGTATCTAATTAAATCAGGTTAAGAAAATCCGAAACCGTTCAGAATTACTGAAAAGAAGCATCCTATGGATAAATGTCGACAAACTTAGGAATCGATGTTCTCATAAATGAAGTCTGGAACTTACACATAAACACAGATTTGTACATTCTCTTTCTTTTATTGGAGAAAGTATTGTGTACGTATCAGATTAAAAAAAAAAATATTTACCGACAGTACGTAAAGTAAAAAATTGGACAAACGTTCATGGATCCAACATAAACAGGTAAACGTTTAACACTTTTGATAATAAATGTTAGTGTGTGTGTATGTGCATGTGTGTGTGTGTATGTGCATGTGTGTGTGTGTGTTTGTGTGTGTGTGTGTGTGTGTGGATGCAAGAGGCAGAGAGAGAGAGAGAGAGAGAGAGAGAGAGAGAGAGAGAGAAAGAGGTATGTTTAATAGTAACAAGAAGATATAATAAATTATACATAGAGTTGGCACTGAGATCTTCATATAATAATATGTACCAACATATATAATAAATGTATTGAGAAATAAATAGTAATATATAGAGCACACTTTAGTATATTCACCAATATAGCTACATCCCCGACATGTAAGGAAGACAAATGTATTTTTGGAATACAACGGCCAAACATAAATATTGTTCACATTGATATTTTTGGAATATTTTACCCTAAAAGAACAGTTTGCTTTAAAAACAAAATTCGACCAAGTTTGTCTAAACTACTTGACCAGAATTCAGACTTACTTGGTTGAAGTCCCTTGCTGACTTAACAGATGGCTACGTATTGTGATCGTGTGAAATTGTCCTTATTAAATTTTCATCGGAAATATATTTGTTTAAGCGACCCGCAGACTGCATGTGTGTGTGTGCGACCCGCAGACTGCATGTGTGTGTGTGTGTGTGTGTGTGTGTGTGTCTGTCGCAGAATCTCAAAGAACGTTCAAATTTAATATTCTATTTAGAGATATCCTTTTTTAGCTTAGTCGACGGCAAATTTGGCGCCTTCTCTCTCCTCCATTGTCCACAAAAACCTGCCTTGACATGTCCCTGGACTCATATATCTGTCACGCTTCCAAGGAGCAGGGACATCCCAAAACATTCATCCCTACGATAGGACTTACTGAATTGTCCGACAGACCAAAGTGCTGATTAATGGTTCCGATATGGTTGAATGCTGTATTTTCCGGACTTCTCTTCATGTGTACAAACATCACCTTAACAAACAACAAAAACCAAAAATCCCATTGTGTATTATTATTATTATACCGGGTGCCTGGTGGCGTGGGACCTAACCCTATATGGCTTTTACGAAGAAAGAGAGAATACTCTACCGTTGATCCTACTTTATATTTGCAGGCTTAAGATTGGGGGGATAAAAGTAAAGAGTGGTGGTTGAGAGAGCGACTAGAGACTATTAGCCGAAGATAACTTCTAGAAGACTATTAGCAGAAGATATGCCCCCCATATCATCCCCTTAAATAGTCTCACCCGGTAGCTTCCGGTCAGTCTACAATATCCCAAGATATCCTTTAACTCCAACTTGCCCAGGCAATCCTGCGAGAGTGGTACCCTCCCAAATACGCGAAACCTAGTACCAGCGAAACGGGGACACTGACATAAATAGTGATACACCGTTTCCCTGACTCCGTCATCGCATTCTGACAAATGGGACTAGACGTCCTCCCTATGTTAAACAAGTGACTGGACACACTTGGGTTACATCCCCACCAAGGTTCTCAGACCTGTCCTAGTAAGGGACAGGAAATACTCCGAAATTCCCTGCTTACTTGCTTTTATAAATCTTTTATCTTGGAGGCACCCCTGCGTGTCCCCCCAGCATTTCTTCAAGACTCTCATCTCCCAAAG
>JAAEAF010005906.1:16284-44334 GCA_011037195.1 Triatoma infestans
TCTTTTTTTAAACTACACACAAGTTCGTCCAAACTAATTTTGCTCCCTTCCTTTAAATTACCGTGAAATTCCCAATTATATTTTATATCCAAATCTTTAAGCTCTTTATACCAAAATAATTTTTTTGGGATTATTTCCTGAGCTAATATTTTGGGAAGTCGGCTATCCGGAAGCAACAAAACTTTCTGAATGTAATTAAAGTATAGTTGAATGGTATATACACCTGTTTCTAAGTAAATTATAAAATTGGGTGTATTCATCGGTAGGGAGAATAATTTTTTTATAAAAAATGTCAACAATTTTTCAATAGCTTCTACTCTCCTAAAGCCCCATACCTGCGAAGCATAACAAATAATCGCTCTGAATACCGAGTTAAAAATTTCAAATTGAGCAGATACCGGAATAAATTTATTTTTGATAATTTTATTATACGTACATAGAATACCAAATTTTGCCGCCGATACTTTTTCTTCTAAATGTACTTTAAATGAAAGTTTGGGAGTCAAAGTAACTCACAAA
The DNA here is from genome assembly GCA_011037195.1 of Triatoma infestans. NCBI lineage: Eukaryota > Metazoa > Arthropoda > Insecta > Hemiptera > Reduviidae > Triatoma > Triatoma infestans. The sequence goes on from JAAEAF010005906.1 coordinate 16,804, forward strand.
TATTTATATTTATTGACTATTTCTACTACATTTCCATTTAATTTCCACCTCTCATTTGTTGCACGTCTTCCCCCTTTACTTTTATCAAGTGCATTCACGATTTATAATTTATACATACAGATAGACTACATAGACAGATAACCATTCATTAAAAACAAATTGTTTCGTAATCTGGAGATCTCGAAACTTATATTCTGTTTCGGAAATGTGATATGATTAATACTTACCTTCAAAGTAAAAAACATACAAAAGAAAAAATCTGGTGGTTCTCTTACGGAATTAAAATTCACTTCATTTAACTTGTTACTAGATGTTTTGTCCGCAATGTCATGTCGATGGCGGACACTAGACTTAATCAAATTCACTTTTTTGAGCAAACCTTAACTTCCAAAACCCTGTTAAATGAATTTCTAAACAAAAGTGATAGCTCTTTGTAATTGATAAAAACGCACTTTCGATAACAGATTTTTTTCAAACTCGGAATTTTGGCAAGTTGTATTTAATTTTAATTAATATTATTAGACGAAGGAAATGTATAATAAACTACTCTAAAAAGAAATATTACCCCGCACTCTCTCTCAAAAGAATTTTCCTAGAGAAAAGTTTCAAATAAAAGTTGTGGCTCTTGCTATACGTAGTTGATATAACAAGTTTAAAGAAAATCGGTGGCGCCGTTTTTGAGAAAATCGCAGGCAACTTAAAAATCTATTTGGTAAAGTGGTATTTCCGGTTGAGGAATTTGCCAGATAACTTACCATGGTGATACACCAACGAAATGTCAAGTGTGAACTTGTAAAACACTTAGATCTTCGGGTCGAGACGGCGTCAATGGTTTGTTGTAAACCGACGTTTCGCCCACATTACTATAGGCTTCTTCAGGGTAGTGTCGCCTATAAAGCTGAAACAACACTCTGCGATTGTTCGTTTTTGAGCTTGGTCTCCCTCACATATACGCAAAACCAATTTCCTAAAAACCATATTTTTGAACTAAGGGGGCCCTTACAACTGGTATTTCCGGTGAAAACTTCATATCAAATATATACATATATAGTTGTGTGTGTGTGTGTGTGTGTGTATGTGTGTGTGTGTGGAGGTGGGTAATGGATGGGTATGTATATTATGAACAAAATACCTCAAAAAAAAAAAGATTACCAAAGCTCAACTTGATTTTCTGATTAACTAACATGGGATAAGACATGAGAATTTCCTATCAAATCCTTCAACAGCAAGCGCCTCTTTTCTCAATGAGATTTGTTTTTTCCATTGTTTGCAGTCTGAAAGGTTGCAAATATTTGAAATTGATATACAAATTGTCGCAAACCTATTTTCTTTTATTTGTAATTATTTTTCCGAAAAAAGAGAGGGTTTTGGAGCAACTGAGATAGTCCTAATCAGTAAGGATGCAGTGGATACCTCCATCTGGTAGAAGTTAAAGGAACTGTATGTTTAGTAAAAATTCTGACTTTACGTTTTTTTTTAATGGATTTTTTTAGTGTCAGTATTGTAATGTTTTATAATGGAGCCCCGCCCCCAAAGTAATATTGCATAAATAACATTAAAAGTTAGAACAGTGATAAATCCTAGAGATATTCAGTAAATAATGAAGAATATCTAAGCAATAAATCAGCTGGTCATTATGGTAAAGCCGACAGCACGAGTTATGAATGGCTCTAATACTATCAAACTATTCGTTTATCTAACCAGGTGTGATGATACTCACGGCTCCCTAGTATGCACTAACCTCGCATATTTTAAATAAATAAATCAACAGGTAAGCACAATAATTTATATGGCAGTGGGGTTGGGATGGCGATTGTACTTACTGCAAAAAACACATGTACACACACACACACACACACACACACACACACAAACCCCACTATCTACTCAATTACTGTAATTTTTCATAGAGTGAAAAGATAGACCAGAACGAACACCTCTCTCTGTTGACTCAGACTCACAGAGGTTAATGTCGCCAGTTGCACTGTTTACCTATCTGCCCACTTTAGTCAGGACTATCAGTTTATACTTCCTTCCTGTTCAACAGAACAATTTTCAGCTACGAAGTTCCTTTAACTTTTCACTACCACCTACCTCTAAGTGCCTTTCACTAAGTAACACAATAAAAACTGATATTTCTATTTCCTATTTTCGTCCTTTCTTTGTAAGCATTTTGCCAATTTTGAAATCTGTCTATTATAGTAACTTGTTACTTTCTCTCACTGCTAATATTACACTGAGTTTTTCTCTCAGAGCAAGTATTGCGATGGTGCCAGCTTTCGAAATTGAGTATACACCGGAAATATATATTTTTGGGTCCCCGCCAACGGAAAAATGTTTGTAGCGAATGTATGTATGTATGTGTGTGTGTGTGTGTGTGTGTGTGTATGTGTATGTGTGTGAATGTGTGTTAGCAATATCTCAGAAACGAAAAATCGCAGCAAGTTTCAACTCGATACACCGTTTAGGTATTACTACTTTAATGATTTTTTTTTTCAGTTTTTTGTGAATCTCTCGAAAACGGCTCCAACGATTTTCTTTAAACTTCGTATACTATCTACTTATGTGGATCTATCAGTTCTATTTGAACCATTTTCCTGGGAGTACTGGAGTAGCGTTATGCTTTCCTATAAAGTGTTACTCCAGTGTAATATGTGGGTTTACCACCTTCATAATATTAGAAGAACTGACAGAATTGAATTCTAAATTCGAAGAAAATCGGTTTGCCGGAAGTGGGACTATATAGAACAGGATTTTGAATTTTTTGGAATTTTCTGGAAAGCCGTTACAACGATTTTTCTTTAAACTTGGAATGATCGTTGCATAGATAGAAACATATTACTTTTATTTGAAACATTTTCTGGAGGTCTGTCTGTTAGTTTAAATTTAAATTTGCACACAAGTTTTCTTGTTTTGACTTAGAGCGCTCCGCTTAAGGCCGCTTTGTTATACAAGTAAAATCTCCCACCACCATTTTTATTGCCAGCCCAACTTAAGTTTGGTCTTAGCGTTACATATGTTGCCTTTTACTGACTTTAAGGAACAAAACACATAAATACGCAGTTAATTCACAAACGAAAATTAACGATTTATTTAGAATTAACGCAAAGGTTGATCAGTATTATGAATAAGATAACGAATAACAAATAATGGCTATGAAATTAATTTTATAATAAAACAAAAAGGTTCGCACACAGCACACAAAAATAATGGATTCTCTTCACACAGTACATAGATACTCGTCTCTCACACAGTACATAGATACTCGTCTCTCATACAATCTCAATAACCTCCTCCATTCTACCGATTTTTCTTTATTTCGATCTCATTATTTTCCTACGCATATAAATCACGCAATACACTTGCTAGTTCTTAGGAAGTAGTTGCTATCTGAACACACCACTAAGTAGCGTCTCTATCAACCCCCAACCATACTGAAAAGTCAGTTAACACAAGCCTAACGTGTAACAAATTTCCTAGAATCATCTTAAAATAAATATTCCCGCAACCTTAATCATTATACCGGTGGTAGAAGTGCAATTAGTGCACACTAATGGAACTTTAAATGGAGCACCTACCAAAGATATTGTTAATATCTTACAAAAATCAATTACCCTTTGATAGGCATCCTTGTATTTAGTTAGTTTGCGAAGGTTAAAGAAAAGAACTTTCAATGAAGTTGCACTTCAGGTTAATGGATTCTGACTTCCTCTCGATCTGGTTTGAGCTTTTTATGATTAATCGATAGAAACAATTAAAAGTAACTCCTATTGAACAAATTTTAGCAATGGAATCAGAGATGGCTATAAATCTCAGATATATAGTAAAAGAATGTCCGGTGTGGATGGTTTATATCATATTTATACTTACTCTTACTGACGTAAGATAAAGCACTGGATCGTGTCAGATTTTTTGAATGGAATGTTCACCAGGTCTCCTGAGTATAAAAAAAAAAAGGTTTCAGCGAATGGAGTTTGTATGAACAGAATATCTCAAGGGGGAAAAAATCGCAGCAAGTTCTAACTTGATGTCTCGTCTAGATTCCTCCATTGTATCCGAAACCTTTGCGCTTTTGGTCAAAATCTGTCCAACAGGAGTGCAGAATTTATTGAATTGTTTCAAGTTTTGGGCTTTTTTCCTGAAAAATGGCTGCAACAATCTTCTTTAAACTTCCCAAAATGATTACACAAGCCCAAAATTCTTCACTTTCATCAGAAACCTTTTCCAAAGATTGAATTTTGAAGAGTACTGGGAAAGTTGCAAGTTGAGCTTCAATCTAAAGTGCCGTGTCAATATATACTGTAATTACTATAAAGTTTGAACATCTCCATAAATATACATAAATACATAAATTTGAATCTATTTAAATATAAAGATACATAAATTTGAATCTATTTAAAACTCATATCCTTCCTTTTAAAAATAGAAACATCCAACAAATGGAATGTGTAACTTAAATCAAGTTTTTGAAGGAGATTTACTTTGATAATTAATTAGCCATACTATCTTACTATTTTATTTATTTAAGTTATCGGTCACAACATAAATAGAAGTAAGTCGCTGTTATCATTCTGTAGTGCTAACAATAATGCAAGTGTGCATTACTAAGAAACCCTCTCTTTACTGTAAATGTAGCTTGTCCAGATATGAGAGAAGAGAAGTGACATTTTAATTTTAATTCTAATTGCACTTTCATAGAGAAAGGACAGTAGAGTTCCAAACTAGTGTGTTAAATGAACATTAACATTATTAGTTGAATATTTAATATTATTAATTATATAGTGCGTAATTTTAAAGAAATAAAGTTTTAAAAACACAACTATTGACTTAAATAATATAAGTGGCGCAGTCGGTAGGACATAACTACACGATCGGGAAAATTGCTGAATACAATTCTCCATTCGTCTCAACGATTAGCGATCAAGCGAGTCTTCACATCTTCAAGAGAAACCCTGCAAATAGGAGTATGCAGTCCGTCATCCTCGTATTAACACTATGTGTCTGTTTTTAATATTTATTAAAATAATACTTGATATTGTTTTTAATATTTATTTAATACTTATTGTAACTAACAACAATTTTGTTACAACTTATTTCAATTAAGTTCATATACTTTTGTTTTTAATTATTTGATTTAATTTATTATTTTAATTTTCTTATTTGGCATTATCAAAGATACACCCTGACTATGTTTTACTAAGTTTAGCCTATTCCACAATTTAAGCTCATTGTGGTAAACCGAGAAATTTTTTAGGTTTTTTCATTGATATTAGATGACCTTTAGGTTAACGCACATAAGTGTGGAATTGACAAGAAAACTAAATAACTTAACGATCCAAATACCGGAAAAAGCTACGATGGCAACTATCGCTGACATAAAAGCATTCACTGATATCATTCCCAATTTCAATGGGAATGGAAAACAATAGAGCCAATTCATTAGCAGGGTAGAAGAAATAAATGAATTGATAGAGAGTGGTCAACCACCAGTCTCACTCCAAAATAAAAAATTAGCATTCATAAACATAAAAGGAAAATTAGTAGACAAACCCGCCGAAGCAGTCCAAGAATTAAGTTTTAGTAATTGGGGTGAATTAAAGCAATTCTTAGTATCAAAATTCGGGAACAAGCAAACGTCCAGCAGCATTTTGCTTGACATAATTTACATCAAATTTGTTAATAAGAATCCATCAAATTTTGTTAACCTAATATCGAAAAATTCCATTCCTATGAACAAAAACTGCTTTAGAAGTACAGAACTCTTCCATTATTGCCGAACAGAATGAGAAACTTGTCTACGTACAATAGTCTCCTAAAAGACCCTCTTAGAAATAATTTAGCAATGCGGAACCCACAAACCTTAACTGAATTAGACTGTTTACTCCGCAATGACTTCCAATACTTAAAAGGACCTAATAATGACTACTATAAACAAAATTTACCAATGCCAAGAGATCGTTACTACAAACAAACGCCACCAACACAATATAACAAACCATTAACAAGGGCACCATTAATAAGACTTCCGGAAAGGACGTACTTTCCCTCCGGTCCATAAATATCGCACGCAGACCACAACCTAACAGATACATACCATCTCAACATAAACAATACAGGCCAACACCGATGAGTATTTCTTCTAGAAATGTTAGCCAGAATGTAGGACAACAAAATATACGCACACCATATAACATACCAATCCACTCGGAACTACTATGCTTTCGAAGAAATAAACAACATTGAGACTAATGATGAGGACCATAATGAGACAATCGAGCAGAATAATTATCTGTTCAAGGAAACCAATCCACAAGCCACAAATAATAAAAGCAATCATTTTTTAGAAGCAGGCCAATCATAATCTCCAAATACCACCTAATGACTGTGGATGAACAAAGCCCCATACTCCCTTACATCAACTACCCAAAGGACAATTTAAAAATCCTAATTGATACACGGAGCACTAGTCTTTTGTAAACCCTGCTTTAGCCAATAAATATTTCAAAAATTTCATACAAGACCCATTTATAATTTCGACAGCCAATGGAGAACGTAGAGAAGAATTTAGTACGTTTATTCCGCTAGGAAAATGGTTTAAACAAAAAAATTTAAGGCTCAAATTTTACCTTTTTAAATTAAATAGAAATTTTGATATTTTACTAGGAATAGATAACCTCAAAAGTGTGAAAGCTAACATTAATTTAACGGAAAATTAGTTAGTGACGCCAAGCGTGAAAATTTCTCTGAAACACCTCAATATCCAAGAAAAACAGTTATCCTTTCATTTGACAGGAAATCCAACAAATAATTAAATTAACAGTCCAAAATCTAAAACAAGGGCAAGGGATAATTCCTAACATAAAATTTAAAACCATCGAGATCCCCGAAGGTCTAGTAAAAGTAGAAAATTTTGAAGCCCTATGCCCCATTAAAAACTTAGGTGAAAAAACCTCCAAATCAATATAAAGAACCCAATCCCAGACACCGAAGTATTAGGACGTGAAATTAACCAATTTAAAATTTCGAAATTAATAATATTGAAAGTAAAGACTCAATTACCTCGCAATTACGCATGGACCATATGAATGATGAGGAAAGGTCATCAATCATAAATTTAGTCTGGCAACTTTCGGTCAACTTTTATTCAGAAAACTCACTATTAACATTTACAAATCAGATTAAACACAAAATTCAGAACAAAGACGAAATTCCTATATACGAAAAAAGTATAAATACCCAGAAATCCATAAAAACGAAACACAAACACAAATTAATAAAATGTTAGAACAGAAAATAATCCGACCATCGTATTCCCCGCGAAATGCAACCGTATGGGTCGTTCCCAAGAAGTTAGATAATTCCGGTAAACGTAAATGGAGGTTAGTAACCGATTATCGGAAGTTAAACGATAAAACGATTGACGATAAATATCCTATCCCCAATATAACTGACCTTTTAATCAAACTGGGGAAATGTAATTATTTTTCGACATTGGACCTGGCATCCGGATTTCATCAGGTAGAATTGGAGGAAAATAGCATAAAGAAAACGGCGTTTAGCATAGATAAAGGCCATTAGAGTTCCTGCGCATGCCATTCGGTTTAAAGAATAGTTCCCCGAAGTTTCAATGAGTAATGGACTAGTCCTCAGAGGACTAGATAACGTAATAGTTTGCTTAGATGATATTCGCATTTTCAGCTCAAGTTTACAAGAGCACATTAATAATTTGAATGGGCCAGATTTATATTTGCCAGATTAAAAGAAACTAATTTTAAAATTCAATTGGATAAAACAGAATTTTGTAAAAAGGAGGTTGCCTATTTAGGGCAGGCAGTCAAACCAAATCCCGAAAATATTAATGTATCCAGAAACTTCCAATCCCCCAAAAAATTAACTAATTACGAAATGAAGTCATTCCTAGGGTTGTTAGGTTATTATAGACATATAATAGGGTTGTTAGGTTTTATTCCAAATTTCGCTCAGTAACTAAACCATTTACCAAATGCCTTAAGAAGAATTCAAAAATTAATATTAAAGACCCAGATTATATACAGTGCTTTAATAAATGTAAAAAATGTTTTAAGAACAATCCCATTTTCCGATACCCTGATTTTCCGAAAACATTCCACTTAACGACAGACGCGAGCAATGTGCCATAGGAGCCGTACTCAGTCTGTAGGGCCTCCCAATTGCTTATGCAAGTAGGACCCTAAATGAGTCAGAATCACACCTTTCAACCATTGAGAAAGAGTTGTTGGCGGTTGTATGGGCCACTAAACATTTCAGGCCTTACATTTACGGTAGGCATTTTAAAATCTATTGCGATCATAAGCCATTGCAATGGCTATTTTCAGTTAAGGAACCAAATTCTAAGTTGATGAGATGACGTTTGAAATTAGAAGAGTCGATTACGAGATTAAGTATAAAAAGGGTTCGGAAAACAAAGTCGCCGATGCATTATCGCGAATCGAATTGAACATGAAACTGATGAAATGTTAAATAAATTGTTTATAGAACACCCTTCCATCGCGGAAGAAGTTCTCGGAAATAATGATCAGATTGAGACTCAATCTTTAATAGTAAACTTTGACGAAAGTGAGGACAATAATGAAACTATAGACAACGACGAAATAGACGGAAATACTATTCATTCTAATAATGACGGTAACACAATAATTTCTATACCCTAAAGAGAAAGTTACAAATAAAATAAATGAAAACAGGGAAGAGGCCGCTGATTTCCCACAGGAAATATTTGTAAAAAACAAAGTAAAACAAAGAACAAATACACGAAACAAAATTTAAAATCATTAAATAAAACTTTAAAAACAGCCGAGATAAATCCTAAGTATCATAACACCCAAGAAAAAATACTTCGTCTAATGTGCAAGGACCAAGAAAATTAAATGAAAATTCTAATGATTTTCCAGGTCCTTCTACGTCACAAGAGGGACAATAATAAAGGATATCAGCTTAAATGCAGACATTTACCATAAAACAAGGTCCCGCTAAGCTTCAACAAAAAACACATACTTTGATACATTACTACAATCTTACAGACCTATATTCAGAAGTTGAACTATTAGAAAATCAGTACACCAAAGTTACTATTTATGAAGAGAAACTTCCTTTAACGTGCTTAACTATACAAAGAACGCTGTATTAGATAAAATTAACAACATTAAGATTCACTCAAGTAATAGAAGTAAAAGGGGGATCGTTAATGGTTTCGAAAGTATAATAAAAGCCATTATTGGAAATTTGGATAACTCTGACGGTGACAAATTTGAACAATTAATTGAAAATCTAAAAGAAAACGAGCGCAAGATCCAAAATCAACTTAGTAAGCAATATTCTATTAATCAAAATATTATTGATAATTTTAAAGAAGGAGGAATTGCAGTATAGAATCTTAGAACTTAGTAGAACAATTAATTATAGAACGGATATAAATGTTGTAAAAGAGGCCCTTAACCAGTTACAAATTTTATATAACTTATAAAATTATTTTATATACGTTGCAAGATGTAGAAAGCTCTATAACTTCCTACAAATTGAACTCCTAACATCCAAGCATAATAATCACCCATGACCTCTATCAAGAACTTGAAAAAATTTCTCAATACTATAAGGAAGAAATGCCTATAGAAGTTAAGTTTGAAAATGTTTTAGCTTATGAGTATTTAATCACAGTGAAATGTGGAATTCACTTTGGGAAAATTATTTACAATTTAGATATACCAATAAACTCTTAAGTTAAATATGAAATATTTAAATTATATTCAATTCCCTCAAAATTCGAATCACAATATGTTACAGTTATTCCTGAGAATAAATATGTATTAAAAACTGTCGATGACAGTGTAATAATACCTTTAAATAATAATTGCAAACAGACGGACAAATTTTATCAATGTTTCGAAAGTGTCTTATCCAACCACCACTCCAGATGCGAAAGTGGAATAATCCTATAAGAATCACCATATAACTGCAGCTTTGTTAAACTCCACATAAAAGAAAACCATACTGAATTTATAAAGGCAATAAACCACTATCTGATCATTTTCACACAACCAGACAAAATTTTAATTGTTGAAAAACAAGATTCGGAAACAAAGACAATATATGGCATATATCTTACGAAAACTGAAGAAGCCACTGTTTATTACAAAGATAACAAGCTGATCCACCTGCCATACACGAATGGACACCAACCATCGTATACTTCCAACTATCAACTTTAAACTTACCCAACAGATAACTCCGAAATGGAGATCCACCTCAAGAAATTCACATTTCAAGACATACCTTTAAATCCTGTAATCCCTATAAGAGAAAATACGATAAATAACAGTGACAATTATCTGTGGATAATAATCATATGCTGTATTGTTATTAACATCTTTAGTATTACTGTTTATCTAATATCAAATTTAAACCATTTAAAACTAAGCTCAGATTAAATAAACCTAAACCACCTGTAAACAGTACTGAAGAAAATCAATTGACAAATAATATTTAAGTTTTACAGAATTGTATCCAATTGTATAAGAATTAGTAAATAAGAATTATAAGTATAGAGAGATATTGTATAATTAGTGTATAAGAATAGTAAATAGGAATCATTGCGTAAGGAAGTTCTTGAGGTAAAATAATTGGTTAATTTGTATATTTTAACCTTCCTATGAGAAGTCGAATTTAAAGGGGGAGGAGTTATTTATAGGTCACAACATAAATAGAAGTAAGTCGCTGTTATCATTGTTAGTGTTAACTATAATGCAAGTGGCAATAAGAAACCCTCTCTTTACTATATATGTAACTTATCTAATGAGAGAAGAGAAGAGACAATTTAATATTAATTCTAATTGCACTTTCATAGAGAAAGGACAGTAGAGTTCCAAACTAGTGTGTTAAATGAACATTAACGTTATTAGTTAAATATCTAATATTATTAATTATATAGTGAGTAATTTTAAAGAAATAAAGTTTTAAAAACAACTATTGACTTTAATAAGTTTTATTTTGTTTTTAAATTGTTCTTTGAGTGTAGAACAAAGTGTTTATATATTTCTAGTTATTCTAGTATACCCAGTCGTGTCTTTTTTGCCGTTATGTATTATCCCTTATTAATTTTATCGTGGTGGAGATGTCTTCGGATTTTGTGTTTAGGTGATTGGCATAATTTGAGTCAATTTTGTTATCTTGTATGATGGTTGTTTGTGGCAAATCGTTCCCTGATTTTTCTGCCTGTCTGGCCAACGTAAATGTCGCTGCAGTCCGGACACTTCAATTTATAAACCCACTGCTGTCACCTACGTCAGATCACCTCAGTACGTGTGCAGATTTTGTTGCCTAATTTATTGGTAATTCTGAAAGATGTCTTGATGCCAGTTTCTTAAAAAAGTTCCTGAGTTTGTACGTGTGGTTTCCGATGTATGTGAATGTGGCCAATTCGTCTGTTGACTGTTGTTTGTCATTCCTATTCCGGAATCATATGAGATATGATTGGTGGTTGTTTTCCATACTATTTTAGCGCGCAGGTTAAGTGACTATTACTGCTTGGTTTAATTTATTTTATATTTAAAGTATTTTTAAAGAAAGAATGTCTTTTGCAAACACAGTATTTTTTTAAGTAAATCTCTCAGCTATATATAGAATTTTGATTGTTTATGTATTCGATTATTTTCGTATTTTTTCGACCAAAATTGGGTGTAGTTTCTTCAGTTACCAAGGTTCAAGAAATTTTTGTCGACCTATACCATTATTCAATGTTATTATATCTTTTAGAGGAGAGAATATTTAAATGAGGTGCCCCTTTCTCTTCGCTACTCAATATCTCTATAGTAATTTATTAATTAAATTATATAAAAAGTGCTTTTTTTGTTCAGTCGGTAACAGTTGGCAAGAATGAGTGCCGGTGCCACAGGTGTTCATATTTCCATGTAAATGTAGCAGCCTTTTGCAACTAGATGTTTATCGTCTACTTTAATTTGTGATTTAATTATGATCTTTTCTGTTTGTACTAATTGAGCATGCCATAACCAATCAATTGAAATTTTATAACCTTATAAATTATGGCATCAATTTCGCAAAAATATTAATCAGCGGCACTTTTATTGTTATAAACGTTGTTAGGTTCCCTGGTTTAAACCTCATTCTGAGGGTTTATTTTTTAACTAGACCAAATGGAGTATATTACTATCGTACCCTTCCTTAACACAACTTTACCTAATTTGCTAATAATAACACAGGAACTAATGATTGAGATGATGTTTCAATGTTATTGGCGCTCTCTTCTGGACTAGACTATAATCACTTCTACTAACTGCCTGGCAAGTACTTCTACTATTCAATTCAATATAGTGTTTATTTAAGAAAAGAACATTACAATTTTGACAAAATTGAAATGAACAAATACACTTACGTGCATGGAGTAGATACTCCGTCTGCAGAGTTGCTATTTGCGTTTTTTTATTATTTAAGATAATGCTCATATTTTTATTCTACGTGTCTTTGTTTAATCTTTCTATTATTATTTGTTTATCTATTTCTTTAATTTTATACAAATCTATAAAATGAAATAATTTACAAAAAACGTAGGAGTAATAAAGATGACAGCACCAATAAAAATAGTGACCTAAATAATAATAATAAAATGAAAAGAACACCTTCGATATATTTAGAACTAAGAAACAGTGCAATAAATATGACACTTAAATAAAACAACTTCTAAGACTAAATTATAAATTGTGAACAATATTTTAGTCAAAATGGAATTCTTTAATAAGGGACACTCTGTAACTTATGGTCTCTTTTAGGTAATTACATTAATTGATCCAATCATAGCCATTTAAGTAGTTACAAACTTCATCAATAGTCAAACTTCAAGGAGCTTTTATGAAAATATTATTTTCTATATCAGGATAAGATAGGGCAAACAGAAAGAAAATGTCCTCTACTTGTTTTAAATACATAATGAGCATAGCTGGGAACTATCAGGCTTAAAAGGTCTGTAATTTAAATTAAAAGCTTCACTCCTAGCCTTTATTATTAATTTTATGTCATTAAACGATCTATTTGTAAAATAGTCTACATTATAATTTAATTTAAGTACTTCTACTACCTGCCTGGGCGGGTACTTGTCTTCATAGCATTCTATATTTATGTAGGATTTTTGAAGGTTATTTTATATAATTTGTATCATTAGTTGTAAGAGTGAATTCAGATTTTTTTTTTTTACAGTGTTTACAGTGTGTACAGGTTAGATCTTAGGTTTAGTTTTGCATTAAAGTACAATTTCGGTCACGGTACGCTTCTGCAACAGTTATTTTGCCGGAATTTGCTAAAATTCCAAGTTTCTAGAAAATCAGTTAATCGAAAATGAAGAGTTTTTCAGAAAATTTGCTTAAAAACGGCTCCAATGATTTTCTATGGACCTGGAATACTAATTACACATATATATGTAACAACTTATAATTTATATTTGAAAGATTTGCCTAGAAAACTGATTATGATTGGGATTCTGAATTTATGTGTGAGTTAGAGCTTTAAACTGTTATTGCAAGTGGTAGAAGCGCTGCCATACTGTGTCGTCCACGTTCAGGTAGTCCTTATACCCTAAAAAACCAACAAGTACAATACCCCACTACTACCTAAATAGTATGAAACGCCAAGGCCAAGAACTAATCATTATAGTAAAAATTCCAAGTTTACAAGAAAGTATTCAGTTAGAATTATAAGAAGAATTCAGTAAGAGAAAGTCGAAAATTCTCTTGTTTTCAAATTACCCTTTTTTAAGCGAATTTCCCTTTTTCCCCTTGTCTGGGATAGTTACTTATTAGCTACTAACGGAAAGTTTATTTTTTTCTCAGTAAGTTTATTCAAGATAAACAATGAATTGTTACTATTTAAAAGCTAATTCAAGGAAGGGAAAAAGGCCTAATATAAGTGTTTACATATACCTTATCAAGTTAGCAGCCGAAGGAAAATTAAAAAAAAAAGAGAACTTTAAAAACAAACAGAAGAGTGCGGTAGTGAAGCGAGTAGCAGCCGGGGGCGGGGGCGGTACTTGTCCAAGTTATAGTGGCTCCCCACTTGTATCGATCTTATACCGCACTCACACGCACATATGTAACATGCACAAACATGAGTGTCCGCTTCATCTACTTTTCCACTACACACACACTAAAAATAATCTGGTTCAGTTCTCAGGAGAGAGGGGGGCGAGCCTCAAAACCTCAGCACTCAACAATCTACTTATAAAACTTTTTACACACTTTTGTACACACCCACACACGCACATATACCAGATACAACTGTATAAAAAATAAGATTTTGTCTCAGAATCGATTTACTCGTTTTTAGAATCAACTCTTTTATTCAGTTCCTTTCTATTCGTCTGGAGTTTAGTAGAAGTAGCAAAATTAACGAGTGAAAATAAGTTTGTTAAGCAAACAACGAGAAAATCACAAAAACAGAAGAAAAAAACATTCAGCAAGTCGCATTACCGGTGATGGATTTTGTCCGAAATCTTCGTGACAGGTAGTACCTAAAGGAAATACCAAGTTTGAGGTTCCCGCGACTTTCCTTTTTTTGATATTCTGCTCACACACACATACAAACACACACACACATACACACACACACTATTTGCTAAAAATAATTTGTTCGTATCCATGGTACCCGCAAACTTGTATTTCCGATGAAAACTCAATTTTGAAAAGAAGGCACGATCGCAATACATCCTCCTCCTACTAGGAGGAGTGAGAGAAAGTAATAAAAAAAACGTTTGAATCGTTTTCAGAGTCAGTTTCTCAGGTCAGGAGGTTTCAGTACTCAGAACCGTCTCCTATAAAATCTCATTTTCGGTTAAACGATTTCCGTTAATTTGGAATTCTATCTGTGCTGTTTAATATACCTTAATCTTCCTTTGATGATAGAACCATACATGAAACTCAAATAGAACTTTAGAGAAATGGAAGATTCTTCTCGACCGTTGCTTGTATGAAGGAAAAGGATCGTGAGTTTCGGTCTTTTGTTGAAAAAAATAAAAAAACTTAAATTCTTGCCAACGTTTCGACAAATATATTGTCTTTTTCAAGGCATAAAAAATAAAAAAAATTAAACTATTAAATAATCTTTAAAACATATCAAAACTTGAAAACTTATGTATAATTTTGTAAATAAAAAGTTGAGAACACATCAACAACACAGAGAATAGTGAACAAATGTTCATGAGAATGAACATAATTATTTGTTCACTATTCTCTATGTTGTTGAGGTGTTCTCAACTTTTTATTACAAAATTATACATAAGTTTTCAAGTTTTGATTTTTAAAGATTATTTAATAGTTTTTATTTTTTATTTTTTATGCCTTGAAAAAGACAATATATTTGTCGAAACGTTGGCAAGAATTTAAGTTTTTTTATTTTTTTCAAAAAAAGACGAAACTCACGATCCTTTTCCTTCACTTTAGAGAAATGCTTGATGTTGCTGAGCCTCCAGTACACCGCCCCCCCCCCCCGAAAAGAAAAGAACAATTTTGCTGGAAAAGAGCCTCTTTCTAGTTAATCGCAGAAAAAGCCTGAAAGATTCATTCAGTAAAGTTACATTTCCGGTTGTTGAATTCTGAAACCTTCTTGTTCCAGATGCAGGAAGTAGTACCTAAACAGGATACCAAGTTTGAGCTACCTGTGATTTTTCGTTTGAGATATTTTGTTAACAGGCACAGACAGACACATACATATCATTCGCTAAAACCAATTTTATCTTTCTCAGGGGACCTCAAAACATGTATTTCTCAATTTCATAAAACATGTGGAAACTCAATTTCGTAAAATTTGACTCGATCGCAACACTTCCCGTTACTGTATATAAGAGAAAGAAAAAATATTTATTTGACACGTGAGGAAAGTAGGACTTTTGGCTCACTAAAGTTCAGAGTTTGTCCGCACGAGCGCAGCGAGAATTGTAAAAAATACTTCGCTCACGAGTTAAATATTAGATTTTTTCTGCAATCGTAGTAAACTGGATCTTAATTTATATGAATATAAAAAAAATGAGAAAAGTGGAAATACTGCGAATGAATTAATAATTCAAGCCAAATGCTCCCTCTCTCCATAACTTGCGCCGTTTGGTGTAAACTCAGACCCACTGTATCTGGGATTTGTTTTAGAGATTGCCTCTAGATGTTTGGGAAGTTAGAGTTGATTAATGTTTCAGGTGTTTGGGAAGTTAGAGTTGAATAATGTTTCAGATGTTTGGGAAGTTAGAGTTGCATAATGTTTCAGATGTTTGGGAAGTTAGAGTTGCATAATGTTTCAGATGTTTGGGAAGTTAGAGTTGAATAATGTTTCACTTTTAAAATTCATACACTACATTCATACATACAATCTCTTTTATTTCATACATAAAAGTTTCACACTCACCAGAGAGAGAAATAGTTTGTAACTCACTTGTGTGAGAAAGTTGAACTTTCGTCACTAAATTTAGTATAATAATCGTCACAGTATTTAACGATTGCAAAAAAACATTATTATTATTATTATTGTATAAACTAACTATGACTCTGAAATTATATTTATGGTAAAAATCAGAGTAGAAACTACAATATTATATAAATCTATTTGAATCAGATATATATTAATGTTTGAGGATTGACGCTTGAGATGTCGTCGGAGGCACTCATCAGGCCAGATAATTAACCCATAATGTCAATTTCCACACCAATACCGCTCACACTTTGCACCACAAACCCATTTATAGCAATTCCTTCTTTAAATAATATTTATTCGACTTTTTACTTTCTCTTACTCCCAGTAAGAGATAGTATTGTAATTGTGTAAAATTTTCAATATCGAGTTTTCACCGGAAATATCCGGTTTGCGGTCCACTGAATCCAAAAAATTAGTTTTTAGAAAAGGGTTTGTGTGTGTATGTTTCACAGCTCAAAAACGAAAAATTGCAGAAAGTTCAAACTTGATATTCCGTTTAGATATCACCCTGGGACCCGACAGTAAGTTATCTGTCAAAATTACTTAACCGGAAGTACCACTTTATTGAATGTTTTTTTTTCCTTTTTTGTGTTTTTCTCAAAAATGGCTCCAACGATTTTCTTTAAACATAGTACATTAACTACACATACAAAGATCTACAACTTTTATTTGAAACATTTCTCGGGAAAATTCATTTAAGGGCATTCTTGGGCGAGAGGTGGTGCTAGGTTTTCCTCTAAAGTGCTATTTTAGTTTAGTGGAAATGTGTCCTCATGTTCCCCCTGGTGTACGAAAAAATATTTTTAGCGAATATCGTTTTTTATTATCTGTTTTGTGTGTGCGCGCGCGTGTGTGTGTGCGTATATATATATATATATGAGGATTGCGATTTTCTATAAACCTCGTGCTAAACTCATTTAGGAGTACCATTTTTATTAGAAATATTGATTTTAAGATATTTGACATGCAACATGAAGCATTCTAAAATTCCAAGTTTAAAAAATCGGTTATTCGGAAATGCAATTTATACTCATTTTGGGGGAGGGGGTCCTGATTTCTTCGAAAAAGGGTTAAAGATTTTTTTCTTTAAACTTGGAATGCTAATTGCACTAAAGTAAACATGACATATTTAATTGAAATATAATTATGAAAAAATGTGAGTTTTGAGGATTCGGAAGGTGCTGAGGACGTTAGGTCTATCTCTAACTGGAAAGTCCGGATTTTGGATGGAATTTCTACAAGTGGGTTGATCAGTACAAGAAATGGCCGAACAAGTTTATCTGATTAATAACCTGCGGAAAAACCAGTATATCCCTTGAATTGCATTGATGCATTGATTGCTTGAATTTAAGTAGCCAGGTGAGTTAACAAGAAAGAAGCCGGCGATTCTGAAAAAGTATGGTGCATACTCGAAAAAAATAGATGTCCGATGTCTCCAAGATGGACGAACGAATACCCGAAATCGGTAGATGATCACAAAATGATCACGGCAAAATCTCAGTGTTTTCCAATATGACGCACCCAACCACTATGACTTAAAATTTTCGTCACACATACCCGACTGATTTTCAAATTTCTCAATCATAAATTTTCAACTGAATCAATGTTAAGGATTTTGAAGGTGGATGAACAGCTTTAGAAATAAAAAGAAACATGCCGTCAAGGACACAATCAGCATCCAAGAGAGTTAGAGACCACTCGCTATAAATATTCTTTTCTACTCAGAGATTCTCAAAACCTGCATTTCAACAGAAAACTCTAGAGATAACTGAAGATCACAAAACATCCTAGAGGAGAAATGAGAGACAAAATTTTGTTTAGATATGACTGACCGTTATCTTTTTTTTGCAATAAACTTTCGAGTTAATAAGATATAATCTCAACCAATAATAATTTCAAGAGTGTTTTTGTTTTTACTTATTCACCAGGGAATGGCTGTCCTAATTATCTTTATAAAAACAAACATAACTGAAGTCATATCTAAAGCGCATGTGCACAAGCACAACTAACAATTATTATTCAGTGTGGCTGCCATCTACAGCATCTCTTGTCATTTTACCACTTATATAAAGTTTCACTAAGATAAAGTCTCAAGAAAACCCGTGGCCATTGTTTAGCTTCTTTGGAAAGTTTAATTGAGTTTGGATTTTAAGCATTAATTTTAAACGACCGTTTTATAAAACAACATGAAGTACTCGTATATTAAATATTTTGGTTTAATTACTTTCTCTTACTCCTAGTAATAGAATTTATTGTAAACGTGTCAAATTATCGATATTGAGTTTTCACCGGAAATATCCGTTTTGAGATCCCCTGAGTCCAAAAAAGTGGATTTTAGAAAATGGTCTTCGTGTGGGTGCGTGTATGTGTGTGTGTGTGTGTGTGTGTGAGTGAGAGAGAGAGAGAGAGAGTACGATAAATTGCAGAAAGTTCAAACTTGATATTCCGTTTAGGTATGACCATGGATCCGACAGTTCGTTACTTTTCAAAATTCCTCACCGAAAGTACCATTTTACTGAATGTTTTTTTCACTTTTTTGCGATTTTCTTTAAACATGTTTTATCAACTACCAATGCTAAGATCTACAATTTTTATTTGAAACATTTCTTTGGGAAAATTCATTAAAGGGGGTTTTTGGGGGAGGGGTACACTTCTTTTTATTCTTCAGTCTTCTTCTCTTCTACTACAGTCTTCTTCTTCTACTACAGTCTTCTTCTCTTCTCCAGTCTTCTTCTTCTTCTTCTACTACTCTTCTTCTTCTACTACAGTCTTCTTCTTCTTCTTTTACTACAGTCTTCTTCTTCTTCTTCTACTACAGTCTTCTTCTTCTTCTACTACAGTCTTCTTCTTCTTCTACTACAGTCTTCTTTTTCTTCTACTACAGTCTTCTTTTTTTTCTACTACAGTCTTCTTCTTCTTCTACTACAGTCTTCTTCTTCTTCTACTACAGTCTTCTTCTTCTTCTTCTACTACAGTCTTCTTCTTCTTCTTCTAATATAGTCTTCTTCTTCTTTTACTAGAGTCTTCTTCTTCTTCTACTACAGTCTTCTTCTTCTTCTACTATAGTCTTCTTCTCTTCTACAACAGTCTTCTTCTTCTACTACAGTCTTCTTCTTCTTCTACTACAGTCTTCTTCTTCTACAGTCTTCTTCTTCTTCTTCTTCTTCTACTACAGTCCTCTTGTTCTTCTATTAAATTCTTCTTTCTCTTCTCCAGTCCTCTTCTTCTTCTTTTACTGCAGACTTCTTCTTCTTCTCCAGTTTTCTTCTTCTTCTCTAATCTTCTTCTTCTCTTCTCCAGTCTTCTTCTTCTTCTTCTTCTCCAGGGCCTCCCTGGAGTATTTGCTACTACCACCAAAATCTGCACCAGCGACGGCTCCAGGCGGGCTTTTTAATTTTTAATAATAAATTTTCAATATTTAAATAATATCAACGTACCATTAACGCCTAATTGTAATCTAATTGGGATATACGTATACATTAGCCACATTTATTGGATAGAATATGCACTGTATAAACGTATATATATGCCCCCATTTAAAAACATGTATATCTCTATGCTGTGGGTTTCCCAAATCCACACTTGTTGGATAGTATATGCATTGTTGCGTACTGTTCATAGTTCATGTTTTGAAGTATATGATAGATTAATGTGTGATCCCCTCATACCAATACATCAAGGTATTTAACCTTAATGTATTGTATCAGTTACTTTAATAAAAAAAATAAACCATTTCCAGCCGTGCTACCCTTAGATTTTCTCTTCCTAGGAGCCCTACAGCTCACTGTCCGGTGATGGATAGTGTTGTCTGAAAAGCGAACCACTGTCCGGAGGCCGCCAGTGCACTGAGAAGGCTTCGGGCGCAAATGACCACAGATGTTGAGACCCCTTCTTAAATAAAAAAAAAAAAAAAAAAAAAATAAACCATTTCATTTTAATGGCAAGACTATTTTATATATAGTTCAGCTGTTAAACCACATTTTAAAATAGAACTTTAAAAAAAAGTTCTAAAAATAAATTTGAACTCTCTCTTTAACAATGCTTAACCTATAGAAATCTTGTTACGACTTTTACTTTCTCTAAATGATCAAGTTTGGTCCTCTTCACAACGTTCATCAATACCAACAAGTTGATAAAGATTGACCGCCAGTCCGAAGATCTCATCAATATTAAAAGAGTAAATATAAATATAGCCACAATAGGTTAATTGCTAAGATCTAACATACCGGCAAAAGAATCTGCAGAATCTTGCCATGTATATATTGAAAATTCTATGTTTGGTGAATTTTGTCGGACAGTTTTTAAATTAATAAATAAAACAAATTATTCACTTTTTAATAATACTAGAAGTTTGGTGATACAAATAGTGGGGGAACAGTGTGTGTATGTGTGTGTGTGTGGGTGTGTGTGTATGTTGTTGACCTACTTATTGTGTCCGCTCACTTTATCTCTGTCTTGCAGTAACAGAGTTCAAATTTACTGACATTCTGCAGCTACTTCTGTTTACACAAGGTACAAGTATTTTATATACATAAATAATATTTTCGCTTTTCCTTTCCTGCTGTAAATTGAATAGTTATAGGTGACTCTAATAAGTTTGAAAATATTTGAGCAACTCGGTCAGATAAAACAGTCTATAAAATTTTTGCAGCAGAAATTCGGCACATTAAAAAAAAAACCTGGGTTTGACAAACATCATCAGTAGCTCAAAATCTGATATTAGTCAGATAGTAACAGTCTGAAAAATGATTTAAAGATTCTGAATGCCAAAAATATTAATCTAAATAAAAAGCACTCACTATTTGAGAAAAAAATTAGTTACTTGAATATGAACAGGTACCTTTTCTTTTTTTTCTTTTTTTATTGATATTTACACCTGTTATAAGCATAACAACAGTAAATTTGTTTAATTGTGGATAATAATAGAAATAGGAGCGGAGAAGTCACTCAGTAGTGGTAAGTATTAAGTTAGATTGTTTGTCAAGCAATCGCATCAGCATTTTATAACGGTGAAGTAGCGCTAGCCGTTTCTGTCTGCTATGTGGATTCCAGGTGAGACGTCGGTTCAAGTATAATCTTAAGTAGCAAATTTTTCGTACTGGGAGTAAGGCGACAAACTGGAGCAGTTGAACCATTGTTGAAGAGAATTCAGGTGAGCCGGTAGATTGCGAGTTGCTATTACGGGGTCTTTATGTGTAGGAAGGATGGCGGTATCATCAGTGAATGTGTAGAGGGTGGCAGTATATAGCATGGTTGGTAGTATATGGCATCAGCTGTACAAGAGTAAAGGATGGGCCCAAGTATACTTCCTTAGAGAACATCAGCCGATATACAATGGACATTGGAGAAGGATGATCTAGCTGGCCCTGAAGTAGCGGTCAATCAGGTAGGATTTTAGTACTAAATAATAAGCTTGTGGTAGGAAACCTCTCAGCTTCCACATCAAGCCCGGATGCCAGACACGATCGAATGTTTGCGCAACATCCAAGAAGGGCTGCCGCGCAATATTTCTTCTGCTCAAGGGAGGAAGAGCTGACGTCTACAATACGATGGCATTACTGAATGGTAGAGTGTGAAACTCTAAATCCGAAATGATGATCTGGAATGATGTTATGGGATTGAAGAATAGGATATAATCTTTTTAATATTAATTTCTCTAGGATTTTGCCCATTGCAGTGAGAAGACTTATGGGTCGAGTGTGAAACTCTAAATCCGAAATGATGATCTGGAATGATGTTATGGGATTGAAGAATAGGATATAATCTTTTTAATATTAATTTCTCTAGGATTTTGCCCATTGCAGTAAGAAGACTTATGGGTCGTAGGATGTAGGTATTATTGGGATTGGGGATGATACGAACTATAGAGAATTTCCACAGTAATGTGAAGTAGGTCGAGCGTAGTACAGCATTGAATATGTATGTGAGATAAATTATCGCCTTTTATGTATATCAGTTCGTTATAGTGGGGATATGTTGGATGTATGAGGTCATAGCCAGGGGCTTTGGTAGGGAGCTGTTTTATTATGAAGGAAACATCAGATGGAGTAAAAGCTTAGATGGTAAAAGATGGAAACAAAACTTATTGCTGTAAAGTTAATTTCAATTATCGCACTGACAATAAAATACGTCTGACAAACATTACCTTCTCTGAAACAGAGAATATTATTTCTCTAATAAAAATACTGGTGAGTTTTTTTCATTAATTTTTAATTCTCTTGGTAATAGTAATAAGAGGAAGTATTGCGATCGGGCCAGATTTTCGAATGAGCTTTCACCGGAAATGCATGATTTATGCCACCTGAGTGCATGTTCTTTAAAGTACACGTTTATGTAACCTGATATTGTTGTATCCTGAGCCCAAAAAAGTGGTTTTTAGAAAACTGTGGTCTGTTTGCGGATGTGTGTGAAAAGAATATCTCAAAAACGAAAAGTTGCAGGAAGCTCAAACTTTATATTCTGCTTAGGTACTACCACCGCATCAGACATGAATATTTCTGGCAAAATCCATCAACCGGAAGTGCCACTTTATTGGATGTTTTTTTTCAGTTTTTGTAATTTTCTCAAAAACAACTCCCAACGATTTTCTTTAACTACAAATAGTAAACAAAGAGCTACAACTTTTATTTGAAACATTTCTCTGGGAAAATTAATTTAATGGCACTTTTGGGAGAGGGAAGAGGTTATGGTTACTTCTAAAGTGCTATTTTGGTTCAACAACGTGCTATACATTCTGTCTAATTAAATAACATTAATTAGAATTATATAAGCTGCCGAAATTCCCAGTTTGAAGAGAATCGCTTGAGCGGAAGTGCCACTTTACTGAATGGTTTTTCACATTTGTGTTATTTTCTCCAATAAAGTGCCGACGGTTTGAAACACTAATAAGAATTGTAAGTGTGAAGAAGCCATTTCGCAGTAAGAGAAAGTCGGGTGAGTGTTTCACACCAGGTTATAAACTAAAACTCAAAGTAAAATCGGTTTGATCAAAGTTTTTGTCTCTACAATCGATGGTTTATCCAGAATGTTACACTCATAATATCGATTTCACTTTTACAAATTTGTCTAAAAATAACAACTTAGGCACTTAACTAACCTAATTGCTGTTACATTAATTAAAATGCTATCATTATCTGTTTATTAATATTTCATAAGTTAGCATTAAAGTTAATTTACTCTCATATCCACACTGTTTGATACTTGGTAGAGTTTTAGAGTAAATTATATTGGGAGGTTATAAAGTGGTGCTTTTATTAGTGTGCAATTTTGTCACCATTACACAAATTAGGTTAGTTCACCGTTGAAGTTGATAGTCATCAGATGCAGATTTCATTGTTTCCTTTACCTAATGAATTGACGAGTGTTCATGCATGAAAGCCTGGATGTTCAGCACTGAGATGATTTCATAACTAGATTCATTTCAGAACATTGAAGTTTTAGTAAACTAACTGCTTTTATTTCCAGGCAGACATTATGTCCACAACACACAAGTTCCCACTTCATTACATTACACTGTTCATTGTATTTATCAAATAATATCTAAAATTAAAATCAAACCAATCATTTAGATAGTAGATTTTAGAACTTACAAGATACAATGGAATCTAGATTCAGTATTTCTTATTAAACAAAAAATCCACTGTGACACACTCGCACGACTCTCTATTACACAGTGTTACTTTCTCTTACTCCAAGAGGAAGATTGTGAAGTGTCAATTCTCGAAATTGAGTTTTGCTTCGGAAATACATGTTCTGAGCAAATGGACTATGTGTGTGAGTGTGTGTGTGTGTGAGTGTGTGTGGAAAATATCTCAAAAACGAAAAATCACTGGGTGCTCACACTTGATTCCGTTTAGGTGCTACCACTGCATCTGCCACGAAAGTTATGGGCAAAATCCATCAACCGGACGTGCCGCCTTTACTGAATTTTTTCCAGTTTTTCGCGATTCTCTCGAAAACGGCTTCAACGATTTTCTTTAAACTTCGTATACCATCTACACACATAAATGCCTGTCCCTTTTATTTGAAACATTTTCCCGGGAAAGTCCATTTTTGGGGTTACTGAGGGGGAACAGTAGCGTTATGCTCTCCTTTTGAAGCGTCATTTTATACAATGTATGGTTTTATCATCTATATAACATTCAGACTGCAAGCAATGATAGAATTCCAAATTTGAAGAAAACCGTTTAACCAGAAGAGTGATGCTGCAGAAGAGGTTTTTTAGTTTTCTGGAGTTTTCCCAACAATAGCTGCAAAAAATTTCTTTAAACTCGAAATGCTCACTGCCTAGATAATAAATTATCATTTTTATTTAAAACATTTTTCCCGGAAAATGGATATCTTTAGGGCATTTCTGGGATTGTGTGAGTTAGGCTTAAAATCATGAATCAACACAGGTTTTACAGGGAAATGACAGCAGCGCTGCTATAAAATGTAATGCACGCCTAATGAAGTAACAGACATAATCTCCACATTTCTATTTAATGTAATCACCTGAAGGTTTAGTAAAATCCAGGTATGTGGAAATCTGTTACTCGAGATGTATTGGTAACTATTTTCTACGCATTGTTTGATACTTCAATAGGTTTAGAAGGAACTAGCCTTAAGTTCAAAAGTGGGTGTTGTATGAAGGATAAGGTGCGCTGGAAGAAAAGTAAAAAACAGTCGTATACAGCTCTCAATTGGGACAAGTGGATAGACATTATCGATCATGAATCGAGCAACACTGCCACTTCTACTAGGTGATATGTGAACGAGAGGGTGACAAGAGGAGTCAGCTTTAGAGGTTATAGTTGATCCTTCACATCTACTACAACATCCTGGCGCATGGCAGGCACCAGGGGGTGCTGTGTGCAGGCACGGATAGCAAGGAATTGTAAGACCAGGGTACTTTAGGTGCTGTGCTGGATAGTAAAACATCTTACGAGGTAAGTAAGAAAACAATACTGTTTCAGACTCTGTGTGTGTATGTGTGTGTTAGGTGGCATTATCATTGTGAGTTATCTTATGTGCACGGACTGAACTAAATATACAGTCACCAACTAATATGTTCATCCTTTTCAAGTAAGTTTTACTAACTTACAAAACGCTTCAGTGTTTGATACACGTGTAGCTTACACTTTTATCACGTTTTACATGTCGGCTTGATTTCTTGCTGGTTAGTCGCTAATTCTCCTATTATACACATAGCTACAAAACAATTTACTACAGAACTATGTAATTCCCCCACCCTACCCCATTCCGTGCTGACTCTATCTCCAAATTCCCCATATTTTGTACAAGTGGTACAAGATGACCCACCTACGAAGAAGGTTGAGGGGTTCTGGGGGGTGTTGAAAAACGTAAAACCGTATTCTACACATCTTGCAACTATCATAATGACAGATACTTCTTGAATTTTGATACGTTACTTTGTTCAGTTTGCGGGTCGAACACCGAGCATCCCATCCCTTCAGGGGACTTAAATCCATCGGTGTAGAAATAATACGCTCCGGGGAAGCTGGCGTTTAGTTGTACTGATAAACATTCATTGTTGCCTGATTCAGAAATATTTATTCGTGCTGGTAGAAACTAGTCAAGATACGAGTACATTCTGGTGCACCCAGTGTACATTCAAGATCAAAATAAAATGTAGGGAGATGTTTGATTCGGTGGAGTGACAGCATGAATTGCGACAAGGTACAGAACTGGTCTACCAGATTTGGTGTTCTTTTAGTTTGCCAATAATTTTTAGTGAGAATGCTGCGAGCAAGTCCGCTTATTTTTTGAATGACGGTTTGATATGTCAAGGGCAGCCTGTCAGCAATAAAACGCGAGGCTGTACAGAGAGGTATTGAATGTGGTCGATCATTTGGAGATGTGTAGCTGCAGAGTCCCCATAGAGGAAGCAGCTGTAATCAATGTTGGAGAGAATAAGCTGGGGATATATCTTCAAGGATGTTTTAATATCCGCTCCATACTTTTTATGATTTATAAGCCTCAAGACGTTTAGATTTTGTTCACACTTAGCTATGAGGTATCCTGTACGAGTCCTCCAGAGGAGTTTCCCTTCCAAATACACTCCCAATGTCGGAAACTGCATTCCCCGAGAGCAATTGGAGATGTGAAATTGTTTTTTCTACGTCTTGTAAAGATGGTTACGCTGCTCTTGTTATCGGATATGGTCATGCCTACACTAATGCACCGGTCATTAAAGGCGTACATAGCCGCATCCAGAGCATCAGTGGTTGATTCAAGAGTCTTCTCTTGGCTATACGGTATGATATCGTCTGCTAATTGGGAAATCTTGATATCAGGGCTCAGAGTCATACACATATCTGCAGTACGGACTAAGTACTGCCCCCTGGTAATCCTGCGTATATATGGCGTGGTCCATATGTGGTCCCTTTATGGCGAACTGATATTAATCGTTTATGGAACAGATTGTAGATGTGTTTAGGTATACGAGAAGGAACACCCGTGCATATCATTTTTTTTTACCAGGACTACGATACTGACATAAATAAAAGTTTGAAAATCAAAATATGTAAATAAGTAAACGGTTCATTCATAAAAAATATACTTGACAAATTTATATAATGAAGGATAGAAATGTACGAAATAACGATTTTCCGGCCCGTAATAATATTGCCCTTATAGAAAGAAAACCAGAGTATCAGCACGGTGATTGCAATCGAATTAGCCCTGATTTATGGACCCAAGAACCACACCTTTAGGAAATGTTCACACCTATAGGATAACTATACTGGTTATAAATGTAGCCCTTCTATTTTCTTTTTCTAGATCTCACGTCATTCTATTTTCTTATAGTGAATTTTATAAGTTAACTAATAATTACTTATTGATTCATTTATTTAGTAGTAGTAGTAGAAACACGGAATGTTTTTGAAAAATCCTTTTTTTCTATGAGTATATTTATTCATTCATAAATCCAAATGGATATTTAACCCAGCTTATTTTGATTAACTTTCTTGTTGTAAATAAATTATAAGATAACTTGGAAATAAAATTACATTATGGACAAAAAGTAGCGATTGC
>JAAEAF010005907.1:0-37222 GCA_011037195.1 Triatoma infestans
CTATTTGGACATACGGACTCGAATTATACGGGACTGCCAAAAACACAAACCTGTACCGCAATCAATCCCTACAGTCTAAAATCCTACGCACCATCGTCAATGCTCCCTTCTCTACGTCTCTAACCTCACTATCCACACTGACCTAAAAATTCCCTTCGTCTCCACTTTAGGCAAATCCCGCTACCTAAAATTCCGTTCCAAATTATCTTCTCATTCCAATCCCCTAATCCAAGCCCTCTGTACTTCCACTATACCCACAAACCCGCTAAGACGACTATGGCCGCGCGACCAACTAAATACATAAAAATCACCTTAAACCAAAAAACCCTTTCCGCAATTCAATTCAACCATAATTTTCTCTCCCAACTGTAAACCAAATCCGCTATCTCGGACTCCACCTAGACAGAAGATTAACATGGAACCCTCATACTAGACTCAAACAAAATGAACTAAATTACCGATACAGAATGCTAAAAAAAAACTACTAGACAAACGCTCAAAACTCACACTCCACAAGAAAAGGCAAAACTGTACAATTCTTTACTAGCTCCTATTTGGGACATAAGGACTCGAATTATGTGGGACTGCCAAAAACATAAACCTGTATCGCATTCAATCCCTACAGTCTAAAATCCTACCCACTATCGTCAATGCTCCCCCTTCTACGTCTCCAACCTCACTATCCACACTGATCTAAAAATTCCCTTCGTCTCCACTTTAGCCAAAATTCCGCCGCCTAAAATTCCATTCCAAAATTATCTTCTCATTCCAATCACCTAATTCAAGCCCTCTTGTACTTCCACTCTCCCCACAAATCCGCCAAGACGACTATGATGGCCGCGCGACCAACTAAATACATACGACGGCTGTCTTGAGATACAGTCGTACACAGTAAGGCCATAATGGCGTATTACGACTGTTATCGCTGGATAGCCGTCGTTCACAACTTCAAGCCAGGGTGTGCGCACTAGCGCATACTTTCATTTCATTATTTATCTTTTTTTACTTGTTGCATAGCTACTGTGCAGTTGTAAAAATCTTAAAATAAAAAAAATAAATAATAAATAAATAATAAAAAATATATAACAATTGTACAAAGAAAGTATAATAAATAAAAACAGTTTTAAATGACAGGTAGTAATCAATTCTAAAAAAAAAAAAAAAAAAAAAAAAAAAAAAAACACACAAGGAATAACATAAAGTTATTTTTAAAAGGCATATATATAAAATCGTATTTAAAACAAAACTTAATTGTGGCTGCAAACACATATTAAGATAAAAAGAAAAAAAAATCTCCTGAAAATCGACGTCGGTCGAATCGTTGAGCTAGGAAAAAGATGTAAAAAAATAAAAAAAAATTTCAAAAAGGCTGAAAAAATTGGTAAAAATCAATGCAATCACTTTTTTACTTTCTCTTACTCCTAGTAAGAGGAAGTATTGTTAATCGTGTCAAATTTTCGATATATACGAGTTTTCACCGGAAATATTCCGTTTTGAGGTCCCCTGAGTCCAAAAACTGGTTTTTTAGCAAATGGGTCTGGGTGTGTGTATGTATGTATGTGAACAGCATAGCTCAAAAAAGTTGATATTCCGTTTAGTTATCACCATGGGATCCGACAGAGTGGTCATCTGTCAAAATTCCTCAACCGGATGTACTACTATACTGAATGATTTTTTTTTTCACTTTCTTACGATTTTCTCAAAAATGTATCCGACGATTTTCATCAAACTTGATATTAACTACATATATAACATTTCTCAGGGAAAATGCATTTAACGGCACTTTTAGGGGCGTGGGGAGGGTGGGTTTGTCCTTTAACGGTTCCAACGATTTTCTCTAAACTAGGAATGTGAACTACACATATAAAGAGCTACAACTTTTATTTTAAACATTTCTCCAGGTGGAGTCATTTAAAGGGGCTTTTGGGGAAGGGGTGGGGTTATGTTTTCCCTAATCTGTCGTAGTTGATTATACAGTTTCTACCATCCCAACAGAATTAATTAGAAATAAATAGATGGCCAAAATTCCGAGTTTCAAGAAAATTAGTAATTCGGCAGTGCGCTTTTACTGAACAATTTTTTTCAGTTTTCGACGAACTCCAACAAATTTCGTACACAAACTATAAAATTTGTCAATTACAATTTTGAAAACTGAAGTAAGAGAAAGTTGTGTGAGTGTTTCACACCAGATTTTTTATTTTTTTTATTTTAATACATTGAAATCAACAAAATCATCAAAAGAAAAATCCTCTCGCAAGCCTCGTCCTGCCATTTTCTCCTCGATATTATTATCCCATTGTATACTCGGCATGCCTCTTGTTCCGTGTCCTCTCGGGATCCATAACTTGACTGGGCCATTCCTCAGATAGCATGTCCATGTTACCTTCTTTTCCATTATATTCTCTCCTATTCATTTCCCAAAACCCATCATCTCTCTTACTCTCATTCCAAACTCCGTCCATTCTGGTCTTGTTCTAATAGGGTTCTAATAGGGCGCGCTTTTGCCCTTAACGGATTTTGCTTTTAACAGATGTCGCATTAGAATGGCGGGCGACGTTTTTGCGATTTTCTCAAAAATTGCTCCGACGATTTTCATCAAACTTGGCATATCAACTACATATACAAAGAGCTACAGTTTTTATTTAAAACATTTCTCTAGGAAAATTCATTTAAGGGCATTGTTATGGGAGGGGGTGGAGTTATAGCTTCCTCTAAAGTGCTATCATAGTTGAGTACAATTCTATCATCCAAACAAAATTAATTAGAAATAAATAGATGGCCAAAATTTCGAGTTTTAAGAAAATTAATAAACCGGAAGTGCGCTTTTACTGAACAGTTGTTTTTTTTTTCAGTTTTCGACGAATTTCGTTAAATTTGGTACACAACTATAACATTTGTCAACTACATAATTATGAGAAACAGGAGTAAGAGAATGTTATGTGAGTGTTTCACACCAGATTTTTTTTTTTTTTTTTTATTGTAATTTAAGGCGCGTCAACATCTCTGGTCATTGGCGCCCGGAGACTTCTCAGTGCACTGCCGGCCTCCAGACAGTGTTCTCTTGCTTCAGACAACACTGTCCATCACCGAACAGTGACCTGTAGATTGCTCCTAGTAAGAAAAAAATCTAAGGGTAGCATTGGACTCGAACTCGGGATTTCCGCGTAGGAGTCCAACGCGCTAACCACCGAGCTAATCCCTTCCCTTCCATTTATTATTATTATTATTTCTGTTAGTAAACCAAATTTAAAGAAAATCGTAAAAAAAATACAAAATATTTATTCTGGATTATGGTTTTCTTGAAACTTCGTTTTTTTTTTTGTTTTTTTTTGCAACTGATATAATTGCTCTTATATAAGCGGAACAGCTATAATGGTTTAAAATAGTACTTGAGAAGAAGCCTATTACTGTTTGTTCTCCCCTTAAGATTCCTAAAATGAATTAAATAAAAAAATGTATTAAATAGAAATGATGGACTATATATGTAAAGTTAGTATATATGATGTTAATAAGGTTTTCTCGAAACTATGAGAAGTTGAAAAACCAATCAGTAATATCTCACTTGACGGACTTAGATAGAAATCTTTGAATAGATCCGCTGGGTGATATCTACTTAATTAAGTATCAATTTGAGCTTCTTGCTGTCATTATTCGCACTCAAATAAATATATTCGCATAAAACTTTTGTGTTTTTTTTATTTAAGGCGAGTACTCAAAGGACCTTATAATAGCACATCCTTCAGCTTTGCTCTCTTAATCAGGTCTAGCAAAGCTGAAAGTGGCTCCGTCATGAAGTTCATGGCTTCGGGATTACTAGTCCCCAGTTGAAGAAATCTTGTTCTTGCCATCTGGCATACTCACAAAGGATGTGTACCGGGGTTCCCTCCTCGGTCCTGCAGAAACGGCATAATGCGTTGTCTGCAAGTAATAAATGGTGCATGTGCCTATTCAGCCTGCAGTGCCCTGTTAGTTGACCCACTATTAGCCTTATATCCCTTCGGCTGTGGCTACTTCGACTTGTGGGTACTTCGGTAGGTCCTTGGTAAACTTAGGCAAATGTCTATTAATGAAGAATTTAGCCTGCCACTGCCCTGGCGTACTTTCCCACCATCCGCAGACGCTGGTCGTCCATCCATTCCTTGATAGAAACGTGAATGAGGCTCGGGGCCTATAAAGGTATCCTTTGAGCCCTCCCGCGCCAGGGCTCAGTAGATCTCTGGTAAATTTAGGCAAATGTCTCTTGATAAAGAGCTTTGTCTGCCTCCGTCCTGGTGTTCTCTCCCACCAAAGCAGACGCTGTTCTTCTATCCAACCTTTGATAGAAGTTTGAATAAGGCTCCTGGACAAGCCGCAGAAGGTTCGGGCCTATAAAGGTATCCTGCGAACCTTCTCTCGCTAGGGCATCCGCCCTTTCATTGCCCAGAAATCCCCGTATGTCCCGGCACCCAGGCAAGTGTCAGTTTGTTCCAAGTACCCACCTCGGAACAAACTGACACTTGCCTGACAAAAATAGGCTATCCCACACCAGTCTTGAGACTATTTGGTGTGAGGAAAGTGCCTTCAGGGCTGGCTGACTATCGGAGTATATGGCCACTCTTCTACCCGTTAACCCTTGCCTTATAATCTCCTTAAGGCAGAGTTGTAACGCCAAACTTTTGCCTGAAAGACCGTAGCGTACCTCCATAGGCTGGACTTAATCTTAACTTTAGGCTAGCCCCCATTCGGAATTTTAGGGCCGTCTGTATACCAGACCGAGTTACCGAGCAGAGGGGATCCCTGTCCCATTCATCCGTGATCGGTATAACAATGTGGAATTTCCTTTCAAAATAAAGCTTGAGAACCATCCTATCGGTAGGCATGCCAAGTACCTGATCAGCCTTAACTTCTTCTACCAACCTCTGGTTAACAGAGTCATGCCTAGAGGTGATAGGTGGCGGCCCCTGCAGAAGCCTATGAATTCCCATTCTGGCTTCTCCTTGAATGAGAAAATGCAACGGTGGTAAGTTGAGGAGGGACCTCCAACTCCGCAGTCGAGGTGGTTCTCATGGCCCCGTGGAACCCAGGCATGCTTGCCTTTGGATTCCACTACTCAATGAACCTTAAAAATAAGCATTTTCGTTCAAAACTTAATTTCAAGAATTTAATGACGATTTCAATAAGAGAAACTAAAAACATGGAACCTCCATTTATGGGTAAGAATTATGTAAAGCACAAGTGAACTTAAGGTAGAAAAATAAAAAGTAAATCATATGTTACATAGTTATTTCTTACATAATTTATTTCAAGATTATAGAGTAAACATTTCAAAGATAGAGCTAACAGAATTATGGCGTGACCTCTTCCCACTCAACAACCCACCCATCCTTAAATCCTCAAATTTTGAAAAATTATGTTCTTCTAATGGCAAAAAAAAAATAGATTGTCTTCAAATAATTTTTTTTATAGAAGTATTTAATATTTAATTATCTAGTATCCAGAATATCCTGCATACTCAGTTGTTACTTCCTCTTAAGAGCTTCCGAGTAAGCTTATATTCTACTGTGTTTTATTCGTGTGTGATCGATGTGAGGTAACCAGTAAGAAGTTAATAACGATGTAGTTGAGAGCATGGTTAAAATAAAGAGAATATATAGCACTTGTGTAATGTTCTTTAAGTACAGACTCAAGTTACAATAGTAGAAAGGACAATTACACTCTCCTACAGAAAATACTGGTGACTGTGATGTAAAAAAGGACTATTAATATAACATTAGAAAACCAGGTTTTAGAATGATGTAGCATGCACTAATCTATTGTATGCTGCCTGGTATTTAGTGTTGCACACACACTTACACACAAAAAAAAAGGAATATAGAGTGACTTCAGTCTACTCAGAAACCTATTGTGACGAGCAAGCTAGAAGTTAGTCGGAAAAACAAGATCAGAAACACGGGTATAAGGAAGCAAACAGTAATGAACAAAGTCATAAGAATAGTTGGAATTAGCCAGGACATTTTTCATCAGGGTGAAAAATGTCGTTGGACTAATAAAGTTACTAAATGCTTTCTCTGGACTAGACAGGAGGAGAAAGGCTGCCGGACAAAAAAGAGATAGATGGATGATATTATGGAGAATGCCAAATGATAAGAATTGTAGAATTCAATGAATCAGGTCGATGTTCAGGAGTCTGCCTGGATTTAAGAATATCTATTTTTAGAGTTATATTACAGTAATTTAATTTCTATAAAATATGTTAAGAGGAACTCTTATTTATTTCATTCAATTTAAAAAAAAAAAAATTGTTACTGAAACCAAATAAAAGGCTTTATTTTGTTATGTATTACCAAGGCAGATTAACTCCTAAAATGCATTAAGTTACAAATAAAGTAAAATGTGTAAATGTTTAATTTAACTCAAAATACAATATTCATTTCAGGATTTTTGATTGTGTGATGGAATATAAATTATTTATTCAATTAAACATTAAAAGACAATCGAACTTTTGAATTTAAAAGACTTCCTCTATACAATGAATACTACCTTTTCCAATATATTTATTTGCCAATGTTTTCAGAAAAGGCCTCCCACTAAGTTTTGTCCTCTACTAAGAAACATAAAAGTTTGTTATTCCTTTATTAGATTTCCCCAAAAGTTGCGTAAGGTTATGGTAGTGGAAAGGTGATTAACTATTCACTCGCTAGCAATCAAATACTCTGTAGGGGCAAGTGTAAATTTGAATTTACTAGTGTGTTTTAGAGGTGCTAGCTATTTTCTTTAAGTGTTTCGTGACTGTGCTTATAATTTGGATTAACAATGTGAATAGAAATGAACCTATGGGAAGAAATTATCAAATATATATATTAAGAAAGAAATTGAGCAATAAAGTAAGTTTAAAAATTATACATGCATGCAATTTATTTGTCAGTTGTGTTAACATGCAAATCAATGATTTTTTTAATGCTTACATACCTTACGCTTCTGATGTTAAGATGACAGCATTCCAACACTATGGATGCACCATACATACCCACTTTTACACTAATGCACCTGAAATAAGACACCTGAATAAGACTGGAATAAGATTTTTTTAGTTTTCTTTCTTTTTTTAATAATTATGCATAATAGAGAAACATTGTAACCAATATTTCTTACTTTATAATACTTCCAATGAGCTAATAATGGACATATACATAAACACAAACATAGCAATCAAAATAACTCCATAAATTAGAAAGCATTTTTGTAGTTAACTACTTTTTAAATTCAAGCATTTACAAAAAAAATAGTATTATACATTCAAAGCAACCATTAACCTAGTAATGAGAAAGCTAACAAGATGTCTTAAATTAAAAGTTTACTATTTTTATAATAAGTTTCACTGTCATTAGTGCATTACTTAATCTTTAAATCGTGTTGCTTTCAGGATAGGCTTTTCATAAATATCTGTAATTTCATAAGGGAAATTTATCCTAAAGATCTAGTAAAATCTGTGTTATTTTTCAATATTATCCTTGCGTTTAGACATTATTTATTAAAAAAAAAATCTTAAGATGATATTGATAGAAGAAATAAAAGGAGTATACAAATTGAAAGGAAACGGATAATAAGATGTTTAATTAACAGCAAAAGGAATCAGTTAATATAGATGTATTATAACAGTTCAGTAGTCATTCAAACAATATTAAATTTTTAAGCAAAAATAAACTTAGTTGAAATCTTATTCATTTATTACATAATCACCATATTGCATTCAGGGAACTTAATATTTTATTATTTTTGTTATAGAGCATCCAGCATCTGACCAAACAAAACTTATATACTTTTAATTTTATATTTATGTAGAATGAAGAAAACGGAACAAATTTTATACGCCATATTTTATTGAGAAATTCACTGCTCTCAATTTCTTAATTTTTTTTTTAATCTTCCTTTAAAACTTCAGATGCTTATATATTTTTATTATATGCAGACCACTTACGAATTGCAAAGTAAATTATTTCTTATACAAATCATGATTTAACTTAATCATTATTATTTTATTAATACTTTGAATAATTTTCATTCGCCATATTTAATTCAAAAATTGAGTGACCCAATTTCATTACATTTTTTATAATACAGTTCAACATTAAATTACTAACTTTTTATGTCATATTAATCATCGCAGGTCATTTTATGAATTGCAACATAAATTATTCAAAATATCTTAAATTTACCTTATTAATTACTGAGTTCAGTGTACTTAGAAGTTAAAGGATACCGGAACACCAGGAGATAGACATGACTCGGCAGGGGGTCTGGTGATGTAGCACTTCACGGTGCATGCCACGTCATTAACTTTATATACATTATATTAGTATTAATTTGAATGAAAACAATAATTAAAATAATTATTTCTTTTTTATTTTCATTTTATTTAATTAATCATAAAAATTGAAACAATACAAATCCGAGCCGAATTCCATAATAAAGAAAAATTAAAGATTTCCACACCTATTACTAAAAATCATTATAATAATTAATATTTTAGAATTATTTCTAAACAAATGTAAGCAACTTTGATTTGCCTTATAACATTTAAAAAAATATACATGTATAATAAACGTTATGTCATTTTGTTAGCGCGAGGGCTGCCTCTGTGGCGAAGAGGAAAAGCTCACAGAATGTTCGAGCCTTTTTTACCTGTCACACACTCGCTCTGTTCTTATGGAAATAGGTTATGAAACGTTTGATCACCTGATATTTGTGTTAATATGTTGTTTGTCTTTATTATTTAATAAAGTGACTCTTCATTTCTTTCTTTCAGTCATGCTTTGTCGTAATATCGCAGTCATAAATATGATTTTGAAACCAGTCCCTTTAAAAGTTAAGTGGCATTATAAATATAAAACAGTGCGGACTCTAGTTCTCAATTGCTTCTATATAATTGTAAAAAGTCAACGAATATTAATTTTATACGATGAAATAATTTTAATTCAAAATAGCAATTTAGAAAAACTCAGAAATGACTTCAATACAACAGAAAAAAATCTGGGTCAGTACATGTTTTTATAAACTTATTTAAATAAACCTGAACAAAAAAGATTAATTGAAGCAGCAAAATCAAAGAAAAAGTATAACTTTAGAAAATAAGTAAATATTCTTTTTTTTCTTATATTGATTTATCAAAAATGAGATTTAGTAAGAAAATTGAGAGATGAGATTTACTACTTGCTTTTATTTTATATAGAAGTTATTTAAAATGTTATAGTAAAGAATAAAATTAATTTTTTCTATTAATAAAAAGGATATTTACTAAGAATTAGTATTATATAATAATGGCAGAAGTTTGTTTGTGCTATTTAAATGTATTATTTAAATAACTTTTTTGATATCTGATTTTTTTTGTTTAACCTCAAGGCGAAGGCTTATTGTAATTTAAGGACTACTTAGGTATTAAATTCATATAAAATTATTAATAAAAATACCAGAAAACTGAGAAAAACATTTATGTAAAAATGCACTTCCGATCATCCGATTTTTTTCATACTCCTAAAGTTCAACAACACATTTAATTCTAATTAATATCATTTATATGTCAGAATTATAATAGTAAACTGAAATAACACTTTAGATGATCCCCCAAAAGTGCCATTAAATGAATTTTCCCAGAGAAATGTTTTAATTAAAAGCTTTAGTTTTTTATTTTGTATGTGTAGTTGATATTGCAAGTTTGAAGAAAACCTATTGAAGCCAATTGCGAGAAAATCGCAAGAAAGTGAAAAGAACCATTCAGTAAAGTTGGGTACTTCTGGTTGAGGAATTTTTGACAGATGATGACTAACTGTCGGATCCCATAGTGATACTTAAACGGAATATCAATTTTGAACTTTCTATGATTTTTTCATTTTTGAGAGTGATTTCTAAAAACCACTTTTTTGGCCTCAAAACAACGGATATTACCGGTGATAACTTGATATTGAAAATTTGGCACGATTACAATACTTTTCCTTAATAGGAGTAAGAGAATGTAAAAAGTAATAGATTTTTGCAATAAAGTGTTGGTAGAATTGCAAATTTGAAGAAAATCTGTTAACCTAAGAGTAGGTTTTTTTGAGGTTTCTGGAATTTTCTCGAAAGTGATTCCCTTTAATCTTGGAACATTTTTATACCAAATGGCGTTATATTTCAAATGTTACTTGACCATTGGTACAATATTATTGATGCATTCTACTCAACTACAATGTAATCACTTTTACTATCTGCCTGGTTAGGTACTTTTCGTCCCACTATCTTTATATTAGGAGGATAAATGAGTTAATTATTTGTATTTATTGTGAAAAGTTGTGAGTATTTCACACCAGATTATTTTTGTTTTAATTTCTTCTTTTATTGGATGGTCGTATAATTTATATTATGTTTTTAACTGTAGTTACTACTGGAACTCATATATCTTCTCTGTCACAGAATTACGTAATTTAGAAGTTCAGGAAAATTATAGGTGAACAGAAAGTTTATAAGCTCCCTACAGCAAGCAACAAACTGAAGCGAGCAAAAACTTATTGTAACTATAAATTAAGCGGTGATGTCTATAAAGGAAATTAAATAAATATTCCTTGCATATCCCACTAACTTTAATAAATATCTTAATTGTATTAAATGAATTAATTTAATAAAATTAGATGCAATTCAGGTAAAGAATTTCTTTTGTGAACTACAATAAAGGCCAATGGGGATATCATTTTGTACCTAATATATTTGTCATTTTAATTAGGCCCACAGGTGTTTCTTACTGGGTTTGAAATAATTGGAACTTCGGAATGGGTAATAACGATTTTGTTTGTAATATTAAAATGTAGCCAGGTATTTTGTAAACTGATACATATTCTTGAGTTCATAATTGAGAGAAATTAAAAAAAAATTCATATTGCTTACACTGATTGCTTTAAGAAGTCATGTGAATATGAACAAGTAGTGTTTAGGAAAGGATCTGGAGTCTTTATGGTCAGCATAACTCAAAATCGGAAAATACCACTTTAATGATCAGAATTTTTCATTTAGAGAGATTCTTGGGGTGTGTGACTTCAGACATCTATATGTTATACGATTCTATTGTCTATAAGTATAATATTAATAAGAATTTAATGTTGTTGTGGTTGTTTCCGCCTTGCTGGAAAACATCACAGACATTTTCCATGATAGCCTACTACTTTTTTTTGTGGTCATCCACCGGGTTTCGGGCGTTCGCCCATAAATCAGGATGTTTTTGTCAAACAGTAATAATATAGACTAGCACAGAGCAAATAGAATGTATCAACTGCATTTGCTCTGTGCAAGCCTATATTATTTCCCTGTTTGACAAAAACATCCTAATGATGGGCGAAGGCGAGAAACCAACCGGTCGATGTCCACAAAAAAGAAGCAGGCTATCATGGAAAATGTCTCTGAAGAATTTAATGTGTTAGCGAAATTCCGAGTTTGAAGAAAATTGGTTAAACGGAACTGCAACTATTTTTTACATTATACTTTCAATGCACATTTCTGCACATTTCAATGCAATTTTCTGTGATACTTGAAGGGAAGGGATTAGTTAAGTGGTAGAGCGCTGGACTCCCCCGCGGATGTCACGGATTCGCGTTCAAGTTGCTGCCCTTAGATTTTTTTTGTTCCTAGGAGCCTCTACAGCTCACTGTCTGGTGTTGGACAGTGTTGCCTGTTACGAGACGCACTGCCCGGTGGCCGGCAGTCCACTGAGAAGGTTCAGTGCGCCAATGATTCACAGATGTTGGCGCGCTTTAAAATTGAAAAAGACTATATTTGAAATTTGTAACTGGATAATATCTGTAACAGAATGATGTAAATTGAAGTGAGAGAAAGTCAATTAAGTGTTCATACCAAATTTTTCAGTTACATCTGATTTTTCTAAATATAGGGGATTAAAAAAAGAGGAATTAAGAGCATTGTAACTAGGCAAAAAAATCTGGTGTGAAACACTCACACAACTTTCTCTTACTCCTGTTCTCAAAATTATAATTGACAAATTTTATAGTTTGTGAACCAAATATAACGAAATTCATCGAAAACTGACAAAACTGTTCAGTAAATGCGCACTTCCGGGCTTAATAATTTTCTTAAAACTTGGAATTATTTATTTCTAATTAATTTTGTTTGGATGATAAAATTGTATAATCAACTATGATACCACTTTAGAGGAAGCTGTAACCCCACCCCTCCCCTAAAAGTGCCCTTAAATGAATTTTCCCAGAGAAATGTTTAAAATAAAGATGTAGATCTTTGCATGTTTAGTTTATATACGAAGTTTCAAGAAAATCGTCGGAGCCATTTTTGTGGAAAATCGTGAAAAAAGTGAAAAAATCAATTTAGTAAGTGTTAAAGTAAACGCACTTCGGTTATCCGATTTTTTTCAAACTCGGAATTTCAACAACATATTTAATTCTAATTAACATTATTTAGATGACAGAATTGTCTAATAAACTGAAATAGCACTTTAGATGAAAACCTAACCCCACCCTCTCCCACAGAAGTGCCCTTAAATGAATTTTCCCGGAGAATGTTTCAAATAAAAGTTGTAGCTCTTTGTATGTGTAGTTGATATACAAGTTTAAAGAAAATCGTCGGAGCCATTTTTGAGAAAATCGCAAAAACGTAAAAAAAACAACTAGTAAAGTG
Organism: Triatoma infestans; assembly: GCA_011037195.1. Lineage (NCBI taxonomy): Eukaryota > Metazoa > Arthropoda > Insecta > Hemiptera > Reduviidae > Triatoma > Triatoma infestans. The sequence goes on from JAAEAF010005907.1 coordinate 12,649, forward strand.
GTTGGTTGAGGATTTTGACAGATAACGCACCGTCAAACCCCATGGTGATACCCAAATGTAATCTCAAGTTTTTCTTTCTTTCTACGTTTTTTTTTTTGAGCTATGCTGTTCACATACATACACACACACCACACACACACACACACACACAGAACATTTGCTAAAACCACTTTTGGACTCAGGGGAGCTCAAAACGGATATTTCCGGTGAAAACTCGATATGGAAAATTTGACACGATTACAATACTTCCTTTTACTAGGAGTAAGAGAAAGTAAAAATGTCATTCCGATAAATCGATTTTCCTCAAACTTAGAATTGTGCCAAAACCATACAGTTCTCATTAATACTGAATGATGATGGGAATTGTATGATATACTGAAATGGCAGTTTTTAAATGAAATCCTAAAGTCACCGCTCTCACAAAATGAATTTTTCCCCGAAAATAATATTTCATTTTGAGAAAATTACAAGAACCGGAAGTAGTATATCCGGTTGACTGATTTTGACAAAAATTCTTATTATTGGGTTGCTTGTAACATATAAACACGTAAAGTTTGTGTTTGTACTTTCCACGTTTTTGGATTTTTTGAGATATGCTGACCCATGCTCACATCAATTTCTTAAAAAAAAAATTAAAAAAAAACACTTATTCAAACTCACGGGATTTCAAAAGTTACTTCCGGTGAAAATTCTATGTGAAAAATTTTGAAACTATCATAATATATTCGTCTTACCTGCAGTAAGGGAAAGTAACAATGACTTTGCAAATACTTGGACTATTCGGATAGAAACAAATATATAATTAAATTAGTCAATGTAAATAGATAATATATTTATATATACATAGGCTACGGACCATAGCCATGAAAACCCTGGCAGGTCAGAGAGAGGAAAACAATTTAGTTTTGTGCAACCCTTGGTAAAGTTATACATCTTTATCCTAGCACTGGACCAACTGTAACTGACAGCCCTCTCGCTGAACTCCACCATCTTCAAAATAAACAATGAAAAGGTCATTAAATTACAGTAACAGTAAATAAATACTTATATAAATAAATAAACGTCTGTTAATAAAATGTACAAAACTAAATTTATGATTCAATCGCTGAATATAATATTTTTTTACACTTGTTACTTGTTCTTTGGAATTTTCGGAGGAATTCATCATATCATTGGTTTCGTATTAGACCAAAGTTTCGCTTAATTTGCAGTAGCTTTCTTCATGGTAGTTGTTTATGGCAGAACAAGACCGGAAAGATTCAGAGTAGGTGGTTTTATAGAACGAAGTAAAAGAACGGCCTAACTTTCTCTTTCATTTGCAAATTAATGAGTGCAGGCAGTTGGCAGGGCTTAATTTGCCTTTAAAGCATATTACTGGCTTTTGGGAATTTCATTGTTGTCAAAGTTACAGCCATTTTTGACTTTCTCTTACTCCTAGTAAGAGGTAGTATTGTAATCGCGTCAAATTTTCGATATCGAGTTTTCAACGGAAATATCCGTTTTGAGGTTCCCTGAGTCCAAAAAAGTAGTTTTAGCATATGGTCTGTGTATATGTATTTGAACAGCATAGATCAAAAACGAGAAACCGTAGAAAGTTGAAACTTGACATTCCATTTAGGTATCACCATGGGATCTGACAGTACGTTATCTGTCAAAATTCCACAACCGGAAGTACCACTTTACTAGTTGTTTTTTTTTTTTACTTTTTTGCGATTTTCTCAAAAATGGCTCCGATGATTTTCTTGAAACTTCTTATATAAACTACGCATACAAAGATCTACAACTTTTATTAAAAACATTTCTCTGGAAAATTCATTTAAGGGCATTTTTAGGGGAGGGGTGGGGTTATGGTTTTCTTTAAAGTGCTCTCATAGTTCGATTATACAATTCTATCATCCAAACAAAATTAATTAGAAATAAATAGATGGCCAAAATTCCAAGTTTCAAGAAAATTAGTAAACCGGAAGTGCGCTTTTACTGAACAGTTTTTTTTTTCAGTTTTCGACGAATTTCATTAAATTTGGTGGTACACTAACTATAAAATTTGTCAAATTATAATTTTGAGAACTGGTGTAAGAGAAAGTTGTGTGAGTGTTTCACACCAGATTTTTTCACTTTCTCTTACTCCTAGTAAGAGGAAGTATTGTAATCAAATTTTCGATATCGAGTTTTCACCGGAAATATCCGTTTTGAGGTCCCCTGAGTCCAAAAAAGTGGTTTTTAGCAAATGGTTCTGTGTGTGGTGTGTGTGTGTGTATGTATGTGTGTATGTATGTATGGTGTATGTATGTATGTATGTATGTGAACAGCATAGTCAAAAACGAAAAACCGTAGAAAGTTGAAACTTGATATTCCGTTTAGGTATCACTATGGGATCTGACACTACGTTATCTGTAAAAATTCCTCAACCGAAAGTACCACTTTACTAGTTGGATTTTTTACTTTTTTGCGATTTTCTCAAAAATGGCTCCGACGATTTTCTTTAAACTTAGTAAATCAACCACACATACAAAGAACTACAACTTTTATTTGAAACATTTCTCCGAGAAAATGCATTGAAGGGCACTTTAGGGGGAGGGGTGGGGTTAGGTTTCCATCTAAAGTGCTATTTCAGTATTAGACAATTCTGTCATCTAAATAATGTTAATTAGAATTAAATATGTTGTTGAAATTCCGAGTTTCAAAAAAATCGGATAACCGGAAGTGCGTTTACTTTACCACTTTACTAAATGATTTATTCACTTTTCGCAATTTTCTGAAAAATGGCTCCGACGATTTTTTTGAAACTTCGTATATAAACTAAACATGCAAAGATCTACAACTTTTATCTAAAACATTTCTCTGGGAAAGTTCTTTTAAGAGGGGGGGGGGGGTTAGATTTTCATCAAAGTGCTATCCTAGATAATTATACAATTCTATCATCCAAATATAATTAGTTAGAAATAAATAGATGCTGAAATTCCGAGTTTCAAGAAAATTAGTAAACCGGAAGTGCGCTTTTACTGAACAATTTTTTCAGTTTTCGACGAATTTATTAAATTTGGTACACAAACTATAAAAGCTGTCAATTATAATTTGGAGAACTGGAGTAAGAGAAAGTTGTGTGAGTGTTTCACACCAGATTTTTTTTTATTTTGAAAAACTGTAATTTTCTCTTTTCATTTCTTTTTTGTCTGTTTTTTCTCTGAAGAGTGGCAGCCATGTTCGGCTAAGATGGAGTCCATAATGTGTGTTTTTGCAGTTTCCTTTTTTTCCTCAGTTTCTACTGCTCTTCTTATCTTCATTAATTGTGTATTTGAGCAAAGAAATTGTTGTCCACCAAACTGTATGTCCAATTGTAGACGAATGTGTCTGCAAGTGCAAAATTTTCCGTTCTACTGCATGTGCTGTTTAGGTCGCGTTGTTACTAATCTATTGGTCAGTCCTATGTACCTTTTCTTTAGATATATTCTTTAGAATAATTAAGTGTCTAGATAAAAATGAATAAAATGCCAGCTGACCATCTTCCCAGAATTTGTTAAAAAAAAAACTACTTGAAATTGATCAGTCCCACATAATCCTCTATCTTAACTGAGGTCTCTTAGGCGAAAGCTATTTATAACATCTAGGCGAACAGAATATATGAGATAAACAGCATTATTATGATTTACAGACAATTAAACCTGATTTGATCGCTAAATTAAACCAACCAACCATATACACTATCACAGAATATTAAATTCCAATTGTAAACTTTTTTATAAGAAAATATTTATTTTGGATTTCGTTGAATTATCCACTGATTTTTAAATGTTCAAGATTTTAAATTTTTTTCAGATTATCGATGATTTAAACTTAAATATTTAAGTAAGAAAATTCGCATTATATATAATATTATCAACACTGAACTAAAGTATAGTTATTTTCCATGATAGCTTTATTTTGTGGTTTTCAACCGGTTTTTGGAGTTCGCCAATCATCAGAATGTCCTTGATAAAACAGTATGATAACACAGACTTGCATAGATAGACCTATGTCTTGATAAAACAGTATGATAACACAGACTTGCATAGATAGACCTATGTCTTGATAAAACAGTATGATAACACAGAATTACATAGATCTATGTAAATCAGTTTACACACTGTTTTAGAAAGTGTTTTGTTATGAGCTAACCGGGTTTTAGGAAAGGGTTCTTCATACCTGACTATGACCACATGTTGCCTGTATTTTTGGTCTTTAAAAATGAAAACATCAATAATCAACAATAAAATCAACATAGGCAACTATGTTTCTTATTTTTTGATTATCTTAAAGTTATTTTTGACTGTAGAACCCAATATTTAATTACGAAAGAATATCGCATCATTTGATGACATATTATGGAATAATTAATATTTCGTAAGATCGTAAGATAAATAAATATATTACCAAATCAATTTTAGTTAGAGAATTTACGTGTAACTTACGTCAGGTAGCAACATTATATAATTTAATTGTTTTACAATATGTTTATTAATACTATGACTTATATTATTAATTACTCCATAATATGCCAACAATTGACACAGTAATCATTCGAAAATAAATATTTGTTCTATAGTCAAGAATAGCATTCAAAATAAAATAATATAAATAATTATTTTGTTGTGGTGGCTGGTTCCGCAGAGCTGGAAAGCATCAGAGACATTTTCCGTGGTAGCCTGCTTCATTTTGTGGTCATCGACCGGTTTCGGGCGTTCGCCCATCTTCAGGATGCATTTGTCAGACAGTGTGATAACACAGACTTGCACAGAGCACAGAGTGTATAAACTGAATTTGCTCGGTGCAAGTCTGTGACAAACGCATCCTGAAGATGGGCGAACTCCCGAAACCGGTCGATGACCGCAAAAAGAAGCAGGCTATCACGGGAAATATCTCTGAACCAAAAAATACAATGCCTTTTTAAAAATGAAAACAACATTTGACCTTAGACAAAAATGAAAGAACCCCTTCCTAAATCATTTAACAATCAACAGTGTATAAAATAATTTTACTCTCTGCAAATCTGTGTTATCACATTGTTTATAAAGACATCCTAATGTTAGGCGAATGTCCGAAACCGATCAATGACCACAAAATGAAGCAACCTATCATGGACAATATTTCTGATGTTTTCCAGCACTGCGGCCCTAACAATAACAACAACTCAACTAACTATTTGTTGCTTCAAGTTAGTAAGTCTATATCATAAGGCAAGCAAGTAAAAGATTTCTGGATAGCTCCGTGTGTTGCCCTCTATGTGATTCTGATAAAAATGATGACTTTGTATTCATTTGTAAGTTTTACTTAGTTGACTGAGAGAATGTTTTTAAGCGGAGAAAAACAACATTGCAATAGAACAGATCAACGTTTTAATAACGATTATATTATATTGTAACGTTTTTCCCTCTAAACTAGCTACTGCAACTAGTTTTAAGTGGTTCGTATAGATAAAATACTCTAAACTTCAATAAAGAAAACACCAATTTATTGTTATACACAATAAATTACAAAAAAAACACAATAATAATACTTCACAGTTTAAACCACAAAAGTTCACTTTGTTCACTTTTTATACACTTTCCACAAACGTACACTTCGTTTGTAACTGGAAAAACTCTCTCAACTCTCTGCGGTCCCACTATTTATACCGCTGGAGAATCTTCTAGAACCTTCTCAATCCTTCCAGAGAGAACTAGAGCGCGTCGCTAGCGCTTCCTAGCGGCCACTAAGAGAACTTGAGGTTCCTATTTCCTCTCCAAGATGGCACCACTGGCTGCGTTACAATATTCATATTATATATTTACAAATGATTCTGAATGAATATATTCAAAACAGTAGCAAAGACATTGTACAATTTATTGCAGTTAAATTGTGTAAATAAGTTATTGACAAGTTTGGAGCAGTTATTACGTTATTGCAAAAGGATTTTGTCCATAAAACCAGTATTATATAAAAGTAAATATAAAAACTTTTCCGCTTGAATAATTCAAAATATAAATCTTTGTCTAAATTTAATGCATTTCAAAAATAGGGAAACCAACTTTAAAGATGAGCCAAGATCAGGTGGTCCTTTGGTTGTCGAAGATGGGGAATTGCTAGAATGTTTGAAGCAAAATCCTGAATGTGACCAATCGAGGATTATATACCCTAGTGGGGGCATCAAACGCCAAGGAATCTCAGAAAGCTGGAAGACCGGAATTTAAAATCAACATCAAATCCTCAGGAATTGCCGCAGAAAAAATCTAAGTCAGCTGTGCGGAACCAGCCACAACAACAAATATAAATCTTTACGTTCTACCACTTTCATCCAACTTTCTGCAAGCATTTCAATTTGGTGACACCATTCCTTTGATTTTGAAACGGCAAAAATTCACGCATTCCAATCGCTTTGCTTCATAATTTTCATAATGCCGTCCTTTGTGAAAATGACTCATAAGACCAAAAAAGAACTCAAATGGTGCAACATCGGGGTTCTAAGTGGGTTGTTTTTATGAATTCATAAACTTATCCAGCTGTTCTGCCCGCAAGGAGTACCTGATGCATGCATTTATTTGGGGAGTAGCAACCCCACGGGTTACTACAGCTCACTCCTCCATGCACTTCGCCAGAACAGTACACAATACACTTAAACTACAAACACTCGACCCTTTACAGACAAGGACAAACTCAGTACACAAACTAGAGTGTCCGCCTCTAGTTAATTGGCGTAAGCTAAGGGAGAAAGAAGGGATTAGCTTAGTAGTAGCGCGCTGGACTAGGAACGTGGAGGTTCCGGGTTCGAATCCAGCATGCTGCCCTTAAATTTTCTCTTCATAGGAGCCTGTACAACTCACAGTACGGTGATGAGCAGTGTTGTCTGTAGACATACTGCTTGGAGACCGGCACTGCACTGAGAAGGCTCCGGGAGGCACAAAAGATCTTTCAGATCGCAATGCGATAATCCCTTACAACAATCTACAACTACATCTTTACTGCCTAACTAGGCTAGACTAGGAAGGGACAGTTCGATTCATATAAATAGAGAGACAGTAGTACAGTTCATGACAGTTTACAAACCAGTTTACAACCAATCAGCAACTTATCTACTACTACCTTCTCATCACTCAACCAGTCTGCCTCTCTATATTTGTTTAGCTACTTAACATCACCCGACCGTGAGCGGTGATGGGCATGTCTTTGTGAGAGATTGGGAGAAGGCGGAACTGTTCCCGAAGGCAAACCAAACCGCCCACCTAAAAGAAATGCTGGGAAATCACTATCGTCCCTGCTAACCTCGACCACCACGAAACCTTTCCTCAGCTCGTGAGTGTAGAACAAGCTCTGCCGGGCTGACTCACGTTCCCGTGGTATCATTATGTAGAGAGTACAAGTCTCCTACTTAAAGGCCTAGAATGGTCACTGGCCCGGCCTTGGACAGGCAAGCCTGCGGTTCATAGAACCTACGGTTTTGCAACACCCTCCTGACAAGGCCGGGACTTTGCCTTGTCATTCATATGAAGTGGGGTATTCCGTATCCAATCCGGTGATGGGCAGTGTTGTCTATAGCTAGAAAACACTGCTTGGAGGCCGGCAGTGCACTGAGAAGGCTGCGGGGGGCACAATATTCCTTGCAAGTCGCAGTGCAATAATCCCTTACAACAATCTACAATCTATCCATCTGTTCAGTATAAAGTTCAGACACATTCCATCAAACACAGAACATGACTTTTTGCCATAACCGAAATTGGCTAACTTGCCGGTTGCGCCACATGGCTTTGTAGTACCCATTATTTATGCTTGTTTGGATTTTTTCAAAAAAAAATATCCCCTTTTCCAACACTTATAATTCTTTTGTAATCTTGTAATATTCTTTTCTAAAACTAGTCAGCCTTTGAATTTACTTTGGAGTAAATTTTTGCGCATATCAATATGCAGTTTAGTTTGGAACTGTGACAATTCATGAGGATCTGATCTTGATTTTAAATTCCAGATATCCAACTTTCTGAGATTCCTTGGGGTTTGATGCCCTGAGTAGGGTAATATAATCCTCGATTGATCGCATTTGGTATTCTGCTTCAAACATAGTAGCAATTCCCTACTTCGACAATCAAAGGACCACCTGATCTTGGCATATCTTTAAAGTTGGTTTCCCTACTTTTGAAGAAACGTTTCAAGCTTAACGCTGTCACATTTTGGTGCACCATCCCCTCTCTTATTACTACACAAATTTCATCGGCTATCGCGTTTTGGCTTAATCCATTTTTATACGGCTAATCATAATTTTTTTTTTTTCTTCGGGCATTTTGCTTGCAGATTATAATAGAAAGTAAAGACATAATTTGAATAAAGGAACAGTCAAAGTAAACATTGACATAAATTATGTAAACAAAACCCACAAATAGGATTTATTATCTACTAAACAAAAATTAGCATTTTTTTTTTTATGCATAGAAACTTTTGTAAACAATATAGTAAATGATATTTATTTTTTTTATGGATACAGTTTGCATAATTTTGATTATAAAGAATATGCACAACCCCCTTTTTATAGATCACGGTCTAAAGCATATACTTTAATAATTATAAATTTTGTCATCTGAAAATAGAATAATGCAAAACTAATATTGAGACACATTATAAACCAGATTATTGGGATTATGATTGGGAGCATTGTCTTAGTGAAAAATATTGATATCAGAGATAATTAAATAATATGGAATTATTGAAATTAGCGATTTTGATACATGGCGAAAATTCAGCAAATTGAAATACAGTTATCTTTCGGGAATTACATTATGTTCACTATTACAATATTATGGTTGGATTTTGAATGCCTGTCGGAGAACAATTGAAATATAACCTTTGTGGATAGGTCACTATATACCTACAATAAAAGGTTCAATAATAAGGATTACTGATGTTAGTACTCTTTTGAAATTGGCTCTTTTAAGGGTTTTTATATACCCTATTAGGTAAAGAGAGAGAGAGAGAACATAAAAGAAATTGTTCGTTCCATCCTATTCTATCTTACCGGATGTAAGGGTTGACCGCTTTCTGAGAATTGGAAATTGAATTATTGTGACTGAGTAACATTCCTAATCCAAAGTTTGTTATATTTGATTGTCCGGAATGTACTTTCGGTTTTCTGAACTTTATATATACGTTTATATATTTATATAATTATAAATGTCAAAACTGTATTGGCATTTGTTAGTTGATGTTGAATTCTACACAATATTCAGTATATTTAGTATCATATTTATATATTTTATTGATTTGATTGTTGTTTATTTGGTTTCATTTCAAAGTAAGGAAAATAAAGATTAGCATGTTCGGCCATATTTTCCTTTTTACTTTCTCTTACTCCTAGTAAAAGGAAGTATTGTAATCGTGCCAAATTTTCGATATCGAGTTTTCACCGGAAATATCCGTTTTGAGGTCCCCTGAGTCCAAAAAAGTGGTTTTGAATGGTCTGTGGTGTGGGTGTGTGTGTGGTGTGTGTTGTGTATGTAGTGTATTGAACGGCATAGCCAGTGAAACAACCGTAAAAGTTCTTGATATCCGTTTAGGTTCACCATGGCTGACAGTACTTAACTACAAATTTCTAACCGGAAGTACCACTTTACTAGTTTTTTTTTTTACGTTTTTTGCGATTTTCTCAAAAATGGCTCCGAGATTTTCTTTAAACTTTGTGAATCAACTACAAATACAAAGAGCTACAACTTTTATTTGAAACATTTCTCCGGAAAAATTCATTTAAGGGCACTTCCGGGGGAGGGGTGGGGTTAGGTTTTCATCTAAAGTGTTATTTCAGTTTATTAGATAATTTTGCCTTCTTAATAATGTTAATAAGAATTAAATATGTTGTTGAAATTCCGAGTTTGAAAAAATCGGATAACCGGAAGTGCGTTTATTTTAACACTTTAGTAAATGATTTCTTCACTTTTTCCCGATTTTCTCAAAAATGGATCCGACGATTTTCTTGAAACTTCGTATATAAAGTAAACATTTCTCTGGGAAAATTCATTTAAGGGCACTTTTAGGGGAGAGGAGGGGTTACAGCTTCCTCTAAATTGCTATCATAGTTGATTATACAATTTGATCACCCAAACAAAAGTAATTAGAAATAAATAGATGCCTGAAATTCCGCGTTTCAAGAAAATTAGTAAACCGGAAGTGCGCTTTTACTAAACTGTTTTTCAATTTTCAACGAATTTCGTTTAATTTGGTACACAAACTATAACATTTGTCAATTATAATGTTGAGAACAGGTGTAAGAGAAAGTTGTGTGAGTGTTTCACACCAGATTTTTTTATTTCTGAAAAGGAAAAAAACAACTGCCGATGTAGAGACAGCAGAGATATGTTATATGTATGGTATTGATGATTAACAGAATACACACACACACGTCAGAATTGGTTTTGATGATAATTATTCTGTTAATGATGTGTCACTTTCACAGGTCGAGCAGGTGAAATTATTAGCAGGAATAAAGATATCAGAATTTTCAAAATTTTAATTTTTCCCAGTTTTCAAAATTATAATTGACAAATTGTATTGTAATCGTTGTCAAATTTTCGATAAGGGAAGGGATTAGCTCAGTGGTAGTGCGCTGACCTAGCAACGCGGAGATCGAATCCAGCCGTGCTACCCTTAGATTTTCTCTTCCTAGGAGCCTCTACAGCTCACTGTCCGGTGATGGACAGTGTTGTCTGTAACGGGGAACACTGTCCGGAGGCCGGCAGTGCACTGAGAAGGCTCCGGGCGCAAATGACAACAGATGTTGAGACGCCTTAAATTAGGAAAAAAAAAATCGATATCGAGTTTTCACCGGAAATATCCGTTTTGAGGTCCCCTGAGTCCAAAAAAGTGGTTTTTAGCAAATGGTCTATGTGTGTGTATATGTATGGATGTATGTATGTATGTGAACCGCATAACTCGAATACGGAAAACCGTAGAAAGTTGAAACTTGATATTCCGTTTAGGTATCACCATGGGGTTTTACAGTACGTTATCTGTCAAACTTCCTCAACCGGAAGTAACGCTTTACTAGCTGGATTTTTCACTTTCTTGCGTTTTTCTCAAAAATGGCTCAGACAATTTTCTTCAAACATGGTATATCAACTACACATACAAAGAGCGATAACTTTTATTTGAAACATTTCTCTGGGAAAATTCATTTAAGGGGCAGTTATGGGGAGGGGAGGGGTTAGGTTTGCATCTAAAGTGCTATTTCAGGTATTAAACAATTCTATCATCTTAATAATGTTAATTAGAATTGAATATATTGTAGAAATTCCGAGTTTCAAAAAATTCGGATTACCGGAAGTACGCTTTTACTGGGCAGTTTTTCAGTTTTCGGCGAATTTCATTAAATTTGGTACACAAACTATAAATTTGTCAATTATAATGTTGAGAACTGCAGTAAGAGAAAGTTGTGTGAGTGTTTCACACCAGATTTTTTTTTTTAGCTTACTTTAAAAATATTGTATAAAAATGCGTGAAATCTACAGGTTAGTAGTATAAATGTGTACGCATTTAATATAACAAATCGCACCTCACAATTTCAAAAAAAAAAATCTTGTGTGGAACACTCACACAACTTTCTCTTACTCTAGTTTTCAAAATTGTAATTGACAAATTTTATAGTTAGTGTAACAAATTTAATGCAGGAATCAGGAGATAGTCAGCAGCCATTGCAGCTCTGGGTGCACCAGTTATTAACTCTAAAATGGTTTGGGAATGCCTAGATAAACTTAACGATCTGGGCAGCAGGAACAAAGTTGCACTCTGGTGGGTGCCGGGGCATGTTGGCATTGAAGGGAATGAGACGGCCGACGCCCTGGCCAAGATAGGCGCTATGACCCCACTTCTGGGGCCGGAACCTTTTTGTGGGATTAGCGACCAGTTTCTGTTAGAGGAACTTAGGAAGGAGGAGGAGACGAAGAGATCTCAACTCTGGTACTCCCTCCCCGGTTTGCGGCAGGCCAAGATCTGCTTGGGAAATTATAACCAACGGAGGTCGGAGGCCTGCATTGGATTGAGCAAGAACAAGCTCCGCGTACTTACGGGTTTCCTCACGGGGCATTGCCGACTTAGAGGACACCTGGCGAAGCTGGGCTTGGAAAGTGACAGCTCATGCAGATTCTGTGGGGAGTTGGAGGAAACTCCAATACATCTCCTAACAGACTGCGAGGCTGCCACTCAGAGAAGGTTCAGGAACCTGGGTAGCTACCAGGTGGAGGAGGGGGACATACCCTCTCTAGAGCCCGTCAGAATACTGGGGTTCCTTAGGGATCTCAGAGTGATGGAGGTGCTGTAGATCGGATGTTCAATTGGAAAAAAAAAAAAAAATTCTTCGGAATTCGTCAAAAACTGAAAAAACTGTTCAGTACAACCGCATTTTTGGTTTACTTATTTTCTTGAAACTCGAAGTTTAGCAATCTATTTATTTCTAGTTAATTTTCTTTGGATGATGGAAATGTATAATCAACTATAATAGCACTTTAGAGAAAAACATAACCCCTCCTCTCCTCCAAAAGTACACTTAAATGAATTTTCCCAGAGAATGTTTTAAATAAAAGTTGTAGATCTCTGTATGTTTAGTTTATATAAGAAGTTTCAAGAAAATCGTCCGAGCCATTTTTGAGAAAACCTTGAGAAAGTGAAAAAAATCATTTAGTAAAGTGGTAAGGTAAACGCACTCCCGGTTATCCGATTTTTTTTTAAACTCGGAATTTCAACAACATATTTAATTCTAATTAACATTATTTAGATGACAGAATGGTCTAATAAACTGAAATAGCAGTTAAGATGAAAGCCTAACCCCACCCCTCCACCAAAAGTGCCCTTAAATGAATTTTCCCAGATAAATGTTTTAAATAAAAGTTGTAGCTCATTGTATGTGTAGTTGATATACTACGTTTGAATCAAATCGTGGGAGCCATTTTCGAGAAAATCGTAAAAAAGTGAAACGATCATTCAGTAAAATGGTATTTCCGGTTGAGGAATTTTGACAGGTAATCTACTGTCGGATCTCATGGGGTGATACCTAAACGGAATATCAAGTTTGATATATCACACACAGACCATTTTCTAAAAAAAAACACTTTTTTTGGACTCAGGGGATCTCAAAACGGATATTCCCGGTGAAAAACATGATATCAAAAATTTGGCACGATTACAATACTTCCTCTTCTTACTAGGAGTAATAGAAAGTAATAAAAAAACTATTGAGGTGGAAAGAGATACGCGGACACCCGTGTATAAATTTTCAGTTGCATTAGAAATATGTAACTAGGTGATACCCGCATAAATAAATAAATCAGAACTATGTAAATTACAGTTTGAACAAGTTGTGTGCAAGCTTCAAATCAGATTTTTTTTTTTTAAATAATTTATTTCAGTTATGAATTTTTATATAGTTTGCGAATATTGAAGCTTCCCAATTCCTTATTTATTACTTTATTTTCTCGCGACATTTCTGCCTAATCAAGTCATTATCAGTCAAATGTGAACAGTAAAGTAAAGTAATGCCTATGTATTCAGGCGGGCTTAAGGTCCAACTATACCAAATTAGGTGTCGTGGACGGGAGCGGAAGCACCTACTTTACTAATAACATTTTTTAAACAAATATAAAATTTAGCAGTTATACGCGGGACTCGAACTGGGATCCTCCCAATTACAAGTCCATGCTCATAACCACTACACCAACACCACTACATACTTAGTGTACCACAATTTGATACTGGTACAAAGCGCACTTCCGGCTTACTAATTTCCGTGAAACTTGGAATTTTGGCCATCTCTTTATTTCTAATTAATTTTCTTTGGATGATAGAATTGTATAAATCAACTATGATAGCACTATAGAGTAAAACATAACCCTCCTTCCCCTCCTCCAAAAGTGCCCTTAAATGAATTTTCCCAGAGAAATGTTTTAAATAATAGTTGTAGATCTCTGTCTGTGTAGTTGATATACCAAGTTTGAGAAAATCATCGGAGCTATTTTTGAGAAAATCGGGGGAAAAAAGTGAAAAAAAAAAAATCATTTAGTAAAGTGGTAAAGTAAACGTACTTCCGGTCGCCCATTTCTTTTCAAACTCGGAATTTCAACAAAATATTCAATTCTAATTAATATTATTTAGATGACAGAATTGTTTAATAAACTGAAATAGCGCTTTAGATGAAAACCTAACCCCACCTCTCCTCATTAACTGTTCTTAAATGAATTTTCCAAGAGAAATGTTTCTAATAAAAGTTGTAGCTCTTAGTATGTGTAATTGATATACGAAGTTTGAAAAAAATCGTCGGGGCCATTTTTAAGAAAAACCCAAAAAAGCAAAAAAAAAAAAACTAGTAAAGTAGTACTTCCGGTTCAGGAATTTTGACAGATAATGTACTGTCAGATCCCATGGTGATACCTAACGGAATATCAAGTTTCAACTTTCTGCAGTTTTTCGTTTTTGAGCTATGCAGTTCACATACATACACACACACAGACCATTTGCTAAAAACCACTTTTTTTAGAGTCAGGGGACCTCGATAACGAAAATTTGACACGATTACAATACTTCCTGTTGCTTACTAGGAGTAAGAGAAAGTAAAATAATAGATTTTAGGTAGCCATGAGAATTTGCGACATTAGATTTCAAATGTTGTTATAAGGGGTCAGTGTTTTCATATATCATGTCTATGTATGTTTATTTTTGTTAGGAGACTTGTATAAAATTTGTGATTTTTTCGATTGTGGGTGGGGTCGTTGACAATCCCCATTAAATTAATTCTCTTATTACTTTCTCTTATTCCTAGTAATCGTTTCAAATTTTCAATATTGAGTATTTACCGGAAATATCCGTTTTGAGGTCCGTTGAGTCCAAAAATGTGGTTTTTAGAAAATGGTCTGTATGTATGTGAACAGCATTGCTCAAAAACGAAAAAACCTTATAAAGTTGAAACTTAATAAACCGTTCCAGGTATCACCATGGGATCTGACAGTACGTTATCTGCCAAAATTCCTCAACCGGAAGTACCACTTTACTAGTTTTTCTTTTACTTTTTTTTGTGATTTTCACAAAAATTGCTCCAACGATTTTCTTAAAACTTTTCACATCAACTACACATACAAAGAGCTACAATATTTACTTAAAACATTTCTCTAGGAAAATTCATTTAATGGCATTTCCGTGGGAGGAGTGGGGTTATGTTTTTTCTGAAGTGCTATCATAGTTTATTCTACCATCTAAACAAAATTAATTATAAATAAATAGATTGCCACAGTTCCGAGTTTAACGTTTGGCAGTTGCGTACAGTTCCAGTCCGTAAGTCCGTAGTGGTCTCAGTAAGGAGATGGCAAGGAGTTTTTTATTGGAGAGCGATTATTCTGAGCATTTTACAAGCAGTTTGGAGGGTGAGTCTAAAACGTATTTTGACGTCGGTGCGTTTGAGCCATGTGTGAGGGTTCGAGGACAGTCACTTGTCCAAGAATAGTCCAAGGTAGCGCACATGGTCAGCTGGCGGAATGGGTATTTCATTGAGGTGGACTAGTTTTACGATTTAGAGTAAACGCTGTATATTAGCATTTACAGATGTTGACTTTAATTTTCCAATTTAAAAGCCAGGACTCCAGAAATGTACGGTACTTTAGATGTATGGTACTTTAGAGGAAAGCTTAATGTTGTAACTCCCCTAGACCCACCCTGGGATCTAACAGTACGTTATCTGTCAAAATTCCTCAACCGGAAGTACCACTTTACTTGTTTTTTTTTTTTACATTTGTACAAATTTTCTCAAAAATGGCTCCGGTATGCAAACTATACATACAAGAACTACAACTTTTATTGAAACATTTTCTCAGGAAAATCATTTATGGCACTTTTTAGGGGGGGGGGGGGTGAAAAAGAATCGGAGTGACCGGAAGTGCGTTTACTGAAAGTATTTTTCAGTTTGTTAGGAGGATTTTCACGAAAAAGCTCCAACGATTTCCTTTAAACCAGGCATGTGAACTACACATGTAAAGAGCTACAACTTTTAACTTTTAATTCAAACTTTCTCTTGGTAAAGTCATTTAAGGGGGTTTTTGGGGGAGGGATGGGGTTATGATCTTTTCTCTAAAGTGGTATCATAATAGTTGATTATACAATTCTACCATCTAAATAAAATTAATTATAAATAAATAGTTAGCAAAAATTTCGAGTTTCAAGAAAATTAGTAAACGGAAGTGCGCTTTTACAGAATTTTTTGTTTTTTCAGTTTCGACAAACCAACGAATTTCATCAAATTTGGTGGATATAACCTATAAATTTGTCAGTCACAATTTAAAAAAATTGGAGTAGAGAAAGTTGTTGTGAGTGTTTCACACCAGATTTAAAGGGCACTTTTGGGGGAGGGGTGGTGGTGGGTGTCTCTAAAGTGCTATTTTAGTTTACTATACAACACTGTCATCTAAATAATATTAATTAGAATTAAATGGATTGTTGAAATTCCGAGTTTGAAAAGAATCGGATAACCGGAAGTGCGTTTTTACGCACTGGATATCTATCCTCCGGTCGTCTGCATTGCTTGGTGGGGCAGGCAAGAATACATATTATTACAACATAAAATGAATTTATTACGATGTTTTTGGGTTTTTCGAAAACGTGGCTGTGGACTCTCTAGGACTTACTTCTAGTACTCCTAATTTAGTTAGCTCGATTGCAGTGACTGTGCCCTCTCATGCTCTGCAAAAATTTCCTGGACCGTTGTATTCTAGGAAAATGGGTATGTGATCCCCCCCGTACATTTGCTTCCCGGATTCAACTGTGTTAATATTACCAGGAAGCAATTAGTCGCATCCGTTTCCACTTTCACCTGTTTCTCTTATTCTCTCATCGTCTTTCTCTTTTTTTCTACGGATTCTCTGAAATATCTTTGATTTGGAGCGGAGTAGGTAGTTTTGTAGAATTTCCCCACTTATTGAATTGAATGTTGAGACCTAATACTCGTTTATTTCCATTGGAGTTTGTTCTTGTCTTTTGATGTGAACATGGATCGTGTAGTGTCAGCTTTGTATTCGCAAAATTATTGAAAATGCAAGACCTGCTTTAGCATTTCTTGACTAGGAATAAACTGAAGATGATCCGGCTCGAAATGATAAAGAGCTTTACGTCGTTTCACAGAGCTCTAAGATCGAAAAAGGGTGTTTTTTCATTTTTCTTTTTTAAGTATGAAGTTTTTTAATAAATAGAGTGTTAAAATGTCTAGGATTTATTGAACTTGTTTCCCTTTATAGAATGCACTCATTTATTACCCTTATTAATAAAAATTTGGGAATATAAAGTGGTCTCTCAAGGACAGCAACGAGTACTTTGTGTCAGATTTTTTTTCATTCGGTATTTGGAGGGTTAATATGCAAATATTGTACCGGTGAAAACATAATTTCCAACTTTCATCCGCATTATACATTATTATAAAAGAAAGCCTCTTTCATAGTGTGGGCTAAGTAAATTGAAATTATTTATTTATTTATTCAATTCTGTTACAAGTACAGGCATACCAGTGAGTTGACTTGAAGTCATACAAACAAAATACACAAAAAAAGAGTAAACAAACAATATAAAAAATAGTAATATACAGAGGGAAGGGAATAGCTAAGTGGTTAGCGCACTGGACTAGCAATGCGGAGGTCCCGGGTTCGAGTCCAGTTGTGCTGCCGTTAGTTTTTTCTTCCTAGGAGGGCTGCCTGCATAGCTCACTGTCTGGTGATGGACAGTGTTGTCTGTAACGAGAGAACACTGTCTCGGAAGGCGGCAGTGCACTAAGAAGGCTCCGGGCGCCAATGGCCATAGATATTGACACGTCTTAAATTAAAAAAAAAAATATATATACAGAAAAAGAAGAGAGAAATGAAAAAAAACACTTGATGAGAATATATAAAGCAAAATATATAAGATTACAGATCCATTATAAAATAGGAGAAAAATAGGGAACGATAATGAAAAATATTTACAAAAAACTAATTAGTACTAGTAGTGCTAAATTGCGGTCTCTAAAGAAAGAAAAGTTAATATTAAAAGAGCTAACATGAAGTATTCCTTATTTTAAACATATGCGTATAAAAATATAAAAATGTCATTAATCTTGTTCAGATAATTTAGATTGAGTGAAGTCGAACAGATTGATCAATGCTTGGTCAATATAATCGTAGAGACAGAGATATTTACCAAGTAATTTAGATCTAGAAGAAGAAAAGGCAGTCAGTACATTTTATAATGGAGTGGGTAATACTATCAGGTTCATTTAACGGGCACAGATTACAGATATTGTCTATACAAAAGTCATATTTCTTATTATTTAGGTAAACTATACATCTTTTTACTTTCTCTTACTCCTAGTAAGAGGAAGTATTGTAATCGTGTCAAATTTTCGATATCAAGTTTTCGCCGGAAATATCCGTTTTGAGGTCCCATGAATTCAAAAAAGTGATTTTTAGCAAATTGTGTGTGTATGTATGTATGTGAACAGCATAGCTCAAAAACGAAAAATCGCAGTAACTTCAAACTTGACATTCCGTTTGGGTATCACCATGGGATCTGACAGTAGGTCAGCGGTCAAAATTCCTCAACCGGAAGTACCAATTTACTGAATGTTTTTTTTTTTTTCACTTTTTTGCAATTATATCAAAAAAATGGCTCCAACTATTTTCTTTAAACTTGGTATATCAACTACTCATACAAAGATCTACAATTTTTGTTTGTAATATTTCTTGGGAAAATGTATTTAAAGGCACTTTTAGGGGAGGGGGTTGGGTGAGTTGGCCTATAAAGTGCTATTTCAATTATTACACAATTCTATCAGCTAAATAATATTAATTAGAATGAAATATGTTGTTGAAATTTCGAGTTTGAAGAAAATAAGAAAACCGGAAGTGCATTTTTACTGAAAAATATTTTTCAGTTTTCTGATATTTTTTTTTTACTTTCTTGCAATTTTCTCAAAAATGGCTCCGACGTTTTTCTTCAAATTTGATATATATCAATCACACATACACAACTTTTATTTAAAACATTTCTCTGGAAAAATTCATTTTAGGGCACTTTTGGGGGAGGGATGGGGTTAGGTTTTTCTCTAAAGTAATATTTCAATTTTTTTATACAATTATGTCATCTAAATAATATTAATTAGAATTAAATGTGTTGTTGAAATTCCGAGTTTGAAAAAAAAAAAATCGGATGACCGGAAGTGCGTTTGTACTGAATTGTATTTTTCAGTTTTCTGGTATTTCCAAGAAAACGGCTCCGACGATTTTCTTTAAACTAATTATGTGAATTACACATATAAAGAGCTACAACTTTTATTGGAAACATTTCTCCTGGTGAAGTCAGTTAAAGGGCTTTTGTGGTAGGGGTGGGGCTATGTTTTTCTCTTAAAATGCTATCATAGTTTATTATACAATTCTATCATCCAAAAAAAATGAATTAGGAAATAAATAGATGGCCAAAATTTCGAGTTTAAAAAAAAAAATCAGTAAACCGGAAGTGCGCGTTTACAGTTAAGTGAACATTTTATTCAGTTTTCGACAAACTCCAAGGAATTTCATCAAATTTGGTACACAAACTATAAAATTTGTCAATTGGGTAAAATTTTGAAAACTGGAGTAAGAGAAAGTTGTTTGATTGTTTCACACCAGATTTTTTTTATTAGCGATTCTTAGCTGAGCTGTAAGTCTTAGTTTGGAAATATAAATATTGAGAGAAAAATAGTGTTCTTTTTTCATATTAAAACTACAAACATGCCTCAATGATTTTTAAATATGTTAAGCAATCTTTGGAGATTCTCCAGTATTATTTTGGTATTCTGTGTACTTCAGATTTCCTCAGCACTAATGGAGACCAAGTTGTCTTTTAGAGAAAGAACCTAATTAAAAGGCATATTTATACAGTTCACTCAATTCAAATAATCTCTGATAACAGGCTTAGGTAGCCAATCGTCTGGCATCTATAATTGAGTTGTTGAGGAGAGAAATTAGGTTTGATTGAATGAAAAAGATATGAAGACACTGTTATAATGTAGCTATAAGTTTACATAAACTGCACTGGACTTTGAAAGAGTAGAGATATGACACGATGCGATGTATGGTTGAATCTGATAGATATCCTCTAGATAGATTCTCACTGGCTTATAAACATAGGTTCTCCCACTCTAGCCTGCCTAAGTCAGAGAGTAGTCTCTGTTAACCAGAGAGAAGAGAGGCTCTCTCTCGTTAACAGAGACATTATTATTCGCACAATGATTTTTAAAAGTATCAAAATAAATCTTTGCGGGTCCAGTCAATTTTAAAATCAAAATTTCTCATTTGTCCGCATCAGACCATCCCGATAGGACACTATAATTATTGAGTTGGTCGATGAAGCTGGAAATATCGCTATTGTGCGAACCTTCGAATATAGGTAAATTATTTATCATTTGGAGATTCCTAATATTCACAGGATTTGCCGTATTGCACTTATTTAAAAGATACGCGATCGCCTCATCGGCTGTCTTTTGCTGACCATCAATCGTATAAGTTGTCATTTTCTTAATTTTTGATAAGCGTTCTTTCAACACTAATAAATTACCGCCTATTGGGAGATTATGTTGTTTTAATATATTGACGATATCGGCTCTTTTCATAAACGTAAAAAAGTCGATAAAGTGTAGAAGAATTCAATGTAAAAATAGAGAGAATATATAGAAATAAATGTATGCCAAATAAATATAAAAATTAAATGCCAAAATGTAATAAAATTGAAAAAGAATGACTTACTTTTTTCCTTTGAAAGCTGAAGCGGGATTCGAAAAGCGCTGCCACCAATATAGTGGAGTTGTTGAGGAGAGAAATTAGGTTTGATTGAATGAAAGAGATATGAAGACACTTTTATAATGTAGCTTTAAGTTTACACAAACTGCACTGGACTTTATAATGAAAGAGTAGAGATATGACACGATGCGATGTAAGGTTGAATCTGATAGACATTCTCTAGATAGATTCTCATTGGGTTATATACACAGGTTCTCCCACTCTAGCCTGCCTAAGTCAGAGAGTAGTTGTTGTGGTGGTTGGTTCCGCAGAGCTGGAAAGCATCAGAGACATTTTCCGTGGTAGCCTGCTTCATTTGTGGTCATCGACCGGTTTCGGGCGTTCGCCCATCTTAAGGATGCGTTTTTCAGACAGTGTGCCAACACAGACTCGTACAGAGACTTAGTTTCACACTAATTAGTATGAACGAGTGTAAAAAAGTCTCTGTGCAAATCTGTGTTGTCACACTGTCTGAAAAACGCATCCTGAGATGGGCGAACGCCCGAAACCGGTCGATGACCACAAAATGAAGCAGGCTACCACGGAAAATGTCTCTGATGATAACTTAACTGTTGGATCCCATGGTGATACCTAAACGGAATATCAAGGTTGAACTTTCTACGATTTTTACTTTCTTAAGAGTATGAAAGTAAGGAGCAAGCTCCTAGTAAGAGGAAGTATTGTAATCGTGCCAAATTTTCGATATCGAGTTTTCACCGGGTATATCCGTTTTGAGTCCCCTGAGCCCAAAAAAGGGGTTTTTAGCAAATGGTCTGTCTCAAACTTGATATTCCGTTTGGGTATCACTACGGGATCCGACAGTAGGTCAGCGGTCAAAATTCCTCAACCGGAAGTACCACTTTATTGAATGGTTTTTTTTTTTCACTTTTTTGCAATTTGCTCAAAAATGCCTCCAACGATTTTCTTTAAACTTGGTACATCAACTACATTTGCAGTGTGACAACACAGACTCGTATAGAGTAACTTAGCTTCACACTAACTGCGACTGAAAACTGAAAAACTACTGAACTAACTGAAAAACGCATCCTGAAGATGGGCGAACCCCCGAAACCGGTCGATGACCACAAAATGAAGCAGGCTACCACGGAAAATGTCTCAGAGAGTAGTCTCTGTTAACCAGAGAGAGCCTTTCTTCTAACTGCTGGATGCCATTACACATCTCAAATAAGAGAGACCACCATTTCATCATTCTCTTATGAGTGTATCCTAACCGCATTCACTCCTAACAAATGAATCGGGCATGTACATCGGGAAGTTTAATAGCAGTTAAGTAAATTGAAATAGGAAGTCTGGAGTGAAATTCACTGTAATTTATTCCTTACTTGGAGAAATTTTAGTATGATTGCTATACAGACGGACATAATTTCAATGCAATTTTGTATAAAGTGGCCCACATAAATAAATATATATAGTGAAGATTGCATACTGGTTAATATATTTGTATTAACTTCACTGGCCACATGTGCATTACAAAAGTTATTATCTCAACTCAAGAAAGGGTTAATATTTAAATTTATTCAAACTATACACTCAAAAACTCCCCATATATAATAAAGATCATATTAAAATGAAAAAAAAAAAAAATAGCTTTTATATTCGTAAATATAAAATTTATTAAATACACAGATAACAGAATAAAATATGAATATAAACAAAAATATTCTTTTGAAATAATACATATAAAACTAATAAAGCTGGTATTATGTTTAGATGTGCGCTTAATAAAATGAAGTTGTAAGGTTGAGGTGAATTCCAGACCTTATCGTTCTCATCTCGCCCCCATGGCATGTAACCGCACAAAAGTTCACCATGGAGTGGGCTTTAAACATCAAATATCTTTCTTTTTTCTTTTTTTTTCTTTTATTCACCATGATTTTCATCAGACTTTTTTACACGCAGCTAAAATAACACGCGATATCTTTTGATGAAGACAGGTAAATTTAAAATATTGACAAATAGAATATAGACAAAACTGGAACATGCAAAAAATAAAAATAAATCAAAGCTTAACATTAGAAATATAAACTAGGGCTATCAAAATGTAAAACAATGCTCTGGTGTTAATCACTCACACTTTTTTCTCTTAATCCTCTTATTATGTTGTGGTAGTTGGTTCCGCAGAGCTGGAAAGCATCAGAGACATTTTCGTGGTAGCCTGCTTCATTTTGTGGTCCATCGACGGTTTCGGGCGTTCGCCCGTCTTCAGGAAGCGTTTTTCAGACAGGCTGACTGGTTTTTTTTGTTTAAAAAAAAACAAACAAAAAACACCAGTCAGTGTGAAAACTAAATTTGCTCTGTGCAAGTCTGTGTTGTCACACTGTCTGAAAAACGCTTCCTGAAGACGGGCGAACGCCCGAAACCGGTTGATGACCACAAAATCAAGCAGGCTACCATGGAAAATGTCTCTGATCCTCTTATTATTATTTGTCTGTGGGGATTGACAAAAACCTACTATCCAAAGCTCCCAGCAATACATCGGATCTAGAACAAATATCCACACCTAGGTCTAGCCCATCTAAGATTCACCAAACACCAAACAAATCGGGCAATAACTTTAAAGGGTAATAGCCGTGAGCTTTTCCACAGACATACTGTTCCGAACCAAAGGTTCTTGAAGCTAATTTTCTAACAACCCAAGCAATCTGTCATAAGATGGTTGGATGTTTTCTTCCTCTGTCTCACAAACTTTACAAAACGAGTCTGGCATGAACCCCATTATATGTAGAGGTGTCTCCTTAAACTGGAATGCCTAGTTAGGGATCGAACTAGGGATCCACAGATGCCTGTGAGAGTTCCGTGAACGACACTAATAGCCCTCTCCGGACCTCCAATGAGCATCTTAGATTGCCAAAAACCAGTTTTGCTCATCTATAGGGATGAATGCTGTAAACTATTGTGATGGATGCAAGAAATATAAAAATATATTTAATTTGAAAAAATAAAAAATATCAAGAAAATGTGACATTCCCTTGCAAAAGGAAATTTCAGGTAGAAGACCACTATTGTCTTTTAGAGTTCATGAACTTGATGGCATTGTCTACCCCTTCTCCTCACAGGGGAAGATTTGAAATAACAATTAGAAGACATTCCTTCAAGATAGTCTGTTTTAGACACCGAACCAGAACACATCAGGACTGTGCCAGTTATAAGTTTAAACATAAGAGTTTAGCATTTAATCTAGATAAATAATTGATTAATACATAATCGCTGTGTTATTATAAAACTATTTAAATTCACTTAGAGAATACATTTATTTCGAAAACAGTGGTGACTACTTTCTTATTTCTGATACTTCACACTCCTAAACATATTTACATACAAGCCCTTTTACTAAATCGCTCGTGCTACACAAGCTACCAGCACACAAACACACAACATCACCAGTGATGGATGCAAGAAATATAAGAATATATTTAATTTGAAACAATCAAAAAAATATCAAGAAAATGTGACAAAAGGAATATTCAGGTAGAAGACCACTATTGTCCTTTAGAGTTCATGAACTTGATGGCTTGTCTAGCCCTTCTTCTCACAGGGGAAGCTTTGAAATAACAATTAGGGGACATTCCTTCAATAGATAGTCTGTTTTAGACACCGAACCAGAACACATCAGGACTGTGCCAGTTATGAAAGTTAAAACATAAGAGTTTAGCATTTAATCTAGATAAATAATTGATTTATACATAATCGCTGTGATATTATAAAACTATTTAAATTCACTTAGAGAATATATTTATTTCAAAAACAGTGGTGAT
>JAAEAF010005909.1:5000-18525 GCA_011037195.1 Triatoma infestans
CTCTTACTTCCTTCTGCCATTCTGATTCAGTCTCCCAATTGTCCACCACAACCACTCCTCTTGCCATCTCTTTCACTACATCTTCCACTGTCTTGCTGACACCGGTTCCTGTCCGCAGCGCATGCCAGATCCCCGCCGTCCGAACTTTTCCGCTCTCCAATCTGTACCCCAACCCCCAGGGCTTCTTCTCATCTGCGCCCAACAGTTCCCTCCAGCTCCCTTGCTTCGCCTCCTTTACCTTCTTCTTATAGGTCCTCAACTCCCTGGTATAGACGTCCTTAGCAGCCTTCCTCCTTCCTTCATCCCTTTCCCCTTGAGCAACCCTCCTGAGACGGTATACTTCTTTCTTCTGCCTTTCCAGCTCCTCGTTCCACCACTTTTGCCTCTTCCGCCTCCGACCGCCACCTCCCCCAGTTGCTCGCCTTGCTGCTGCCACTATACCATCCTGAAGGTTCCGTATCCGCTGGCCAACCTGTTCCTCTTCGCCGCCACTGCTCCTGGTCCTACTCCACTCCTCCCTTAAGCAGTCCCTGTACATATCCCATCTAACCCTTCGCAATCTCCTTGGCTGCCTCCTCCCACTTCCTCGCCCTCCTTGGACCCCAAACAGAATTAGCCGATGATCCGTATTTACTTCCGCATCCAAAACCTTCCAGTTCCTAAGGGAGCCTGCAGTCCCTTCCCCACACAAGGTAACGTCTATGTTTGTTCCTTCGTTCCCCCTGATGTATGTCCTCAATTCCCCATCCTTATTTGCCACATACAAGCCATTCACCAGGATGAACTCCTTTACCACACGTCCCCGGTCGTCCTCCCTGCCACTAAACCATAGGTCAGACTTGGCGTTCACGTCCGCGCCGATCACAACCCTTCCTGCCTCTGTACCCAACTCCCGAAGCCCGCGCTCCAGCCTGTCCAAATATCCATCCACTGGGTCACTAAACTGGAAGTATGCCGAAACCAGTACCAGCTTCCCAATCTCGTCGCCCACCACTTCCACAAAGACACAGTGGCTGTCGCTCAAGTCGTCGTGCATAAGGACGTCTACCTCTTCAGACATAACCACCACCGCCGCCATCGGCCGATGCCCTTCGCCCACTAGCACCTTGTCCCTAACGCCAAACCCCGGGATTCTTCCCCCAACACTGTAAGGCTCCTGCAGCAAGAGCGCATCCAGGCGCATTTCCTCCGCGATCTTCCGTATCTCATCTATTGCCACCCTTGATCGGCCCAAATTGATTTGCCCAATCCTAAAGAGCTTCCTATTGGCCATAGTCAATAGACTTCACCCACGCCTTCAAGACCGCCTTGTAGACCGGACACTCCTTACTTCTGCTCCCATGGTTGCCTCCCTTGCAATTGACGCACTTAACTCCTCCTTCCGTCTTGCAGTCCACTCCCAAGTGTCCCTTGCCGCCACACTTGATACAGTGTACCTGTTCCTGACACCAACGTGTCATATGCCCAAACCCAAAGCACTTCAGACACTGGGGTGCTTCCGCATAATCCTCCATTCTGCACGACACCCACCCCACTCTTAGCCGTCCTTCCGACACCAACCTGGTCCGAACTTCCGGGCTAACCTCCAAGACCATGTTCTTCCTCGCACCAAACCTCCTGACGAATCTCACCCGACAGTCCTTCTGGAAGCCTTCCTTTTCTTTCCCACCTACCTCTCGCAGGCGGTCCAGAACTATCCCTTCCTCTTGCTCGATGGGGACGTCGAACACACAGACCCACGGAGCTTTCTTCTTTACGTCCACAACTTTGAAACCCTTCTCTTTCAGGTCCTTATCCTCCTTCATCACATTCATCTGCTCCTTCGCCTTGACTTCTACGAAGACACTCTCCCGTCCCTTCCGGAATCCCTGGATCTCCCAACCCTTCTGGACCGTCGGTTCCTAATCAGCGTCCTTCTGACCTCTATCCCGACATCTTCTCCCATCCTAGTAGATAGGGACAGAGGGAATCTCGTTAATCCATTCATGCGCGTCACTAATTAGATGACGAGGCATTTGGCTATTTTTTTTTTTTTTTTTTTTTTAATATTTGCTGCATGCAGATGCTAGGCGCAGCCTGTCTACGCCCAACACCTACTCTAAATTTTGAAGTGGCGAACCACATATGGCCAAGAGAAGGGGAGCAGCTCTTCCCCCAATTGCTGAAACATTGCACCCCGACTCAACCACTAGGACGCCCTCCGCACCATTGTCATCTGGTTGAAGCGCGTCCAGTTGGTGTGGGATCCCTGTAACACACGCGTCACCACCCCATTTAGAATGCCCGGAGGAATTCCAAACGAGATTAGATCGGCGTATGATCGGCGGGACCAAACTCCACGCCAGGAAATGGTTGCTGATGAAAATGCAACCTCCTGGGGGAGAGACCCAACCCTGGCCGCCACAGCTCGGCTCAGGTCTGGGTTGTCGGCATAATACTTAATTTTGCTTTTATGAGCGAGGTCCAAAGGCCTCGTTCCGCCGACAATCTGGGTATCCAGTACCAACGCTCCTGCCCGGCCGTGTGCTATAATATCGGGCTTCCGGAGGCCGACTGCGGTTTGCAGCCTAGGCTCTTGCTCGACCTGCCAGCCGCAGCCACGCAAGGCCGACGCAAGAGTATTGCAGACAGCGTTGTGCCGCAGCACCCTGCCACCATGCGTGCGAAAGCAACGCTGAACTACATGTGCAGCCGTTTCGTCCTCAGGACAGCCCGCTCTGCATCGGACCGATTGTGCAGCCCTGCGACTCCCCCTAGATGTTCGAACTCGACACGGCAAAGAGTTGATCCTGACATGCACGTGTTGGACGAAATCGCGCCCCGGTATTCCATGCGCCCCGGCTGCGACCCATCGGGTAGAACTGCTCGAGTGCGAACACTCTCGCAGCTCAAATCCATCGACGGAGTCGTGAAGCCTGCGCGCCCAGTAATCCTTTCGATTAGGCCGAGGCCCATCTACCGGGATACCAAGACGCTGCAATGTCCGGGTTGCCCAACTGACTTTGCGTTGAACTCGGCGCGAACGCCAAGCAGCCCGCGCAACTGGGTAACTGGAGGACGAAAGCTTCTGGAGCCTTTTCAAGGTGAGCTCGGGAATCATAGTCCTCAAAGAGGGGATTCCCAAGCCACCATCCTTCACTGGAGCATGGAAAAAACCGAGGGCCACGTCCTTGGGGAGCCGTAGCCACCCACGTACATGCCGCCGGATCTGCCGGTCGAGCTGGAGGAGCCTTCCGTCAGTTATGTTACCAAGAACGAGGCCGTGAACAAACCTCGGAATGAAGAATGTCCTGAGGAGCTCAATACGCTGCTGGGGCTTCAGCGGTGCTTTGGAGACATTCTCCAGCGCCGACGATACGTCCAGCTCAAGCGTCTTCGCCCCCTTTGGCGCAAACTCCACCCCGAGGTATCTCCACTGCGAGACCGCAGTAGATTGAGTAATAAACGACCCACCAATTGAAAATTGGGGGTCGGTAACGACCTTCATTTTCTTGTTATGTCCATCCGGGATGAAAGAGAGTGCGTGACACTTGCCGGGGTTGAAGTGTAGACCCAGTCCAGCTGCTGCTGCTTCAATCCTCTCAAGGGCAAGCCTCATGCCCACCCTCGACGAAGCAACGACAACAAGGTCGTCAGCAAAGCCGAGGCAGGACACTCGCTCGCCCTCAAGGGAGAAGCCAACCTCTTCCGGGATCGCAGAAAGGACCTCATCCATCGCCAGATTAAAAATCATAGGCGATAGAGGGTCTCCTTGTCTGACCCCCCTTCCAAGGTTGACAACCTTTCCAGGTCTACCCCCAACAAAAAAGGTAGTCGTGGCCACCTGGTAGCAGCTCATCACATAATCGATGAAGGATCTCGGAAACCCACGTTTCTCCAGAATCCCCTCGATCGCCCCATGATCGAGACTGTCGAACGCCTTCATAATGTCAAGGGAGACCAAGTGAACCTGGCGCAGAGGTGACATCGCCGACGAGAGCAGGGTATCTAGGATCACTAAGTTCTCCGCAACCCCGTCTGCCGAGATGAACGCCCTCTGACGCGTATCAAAAAGATTCAGGTTACTCAGTCTAGCCGCAAGAATCCCATGAAGGTGTCTTACGACTACCGACACGATCGAAATCGGCCGGTAGCCCCCAGGCGAGCTGGGCAAGTCCGACTTAGGAATAAACACGGTTCGAGAGGCACTTAAAAGTCTCGGAAGTCTTCCAAGCACCAACACCGTATTAAAGAACAAGGCCTGTAGTTCTGGAGGCACCGCATTCCATTGCCTGGCCGAGATGTTGTCAGGCCCGGCGGCGGAACGAACCGATACACGCCATGTACTGACATCGTGAGTGCTGATGGGGCCCAGAAGGACATCCTCGGAGATGGGACTGTTAACCCTCATTTGAGGGCAACGGTCATAGTCGACTCCAGAGGGGGCCTCCATAAGCGGTGCCCAATAGTTCTCGAGCTGGTCGAGACTATGGGCGATGCGTTTGGGATTGCCATCCAACACCTCACGAGCAGCTCTGGCTCGGTTATGGTTCCATTGGTTCTGCGTACGCGCATACGCGATCCTCCTTTTCTTTCTTTTCGAGGCACGCGTCCGTCGTCGCCCTTGCTTGACTCGCCCTCTGGGAAGAGGTTGCTCAACCCCGGAATCAGGGAAGCAGCACCGCAACCAATCAACCAGTCCCTCACTGACGTCGCAACCATCGAGGGCCCGTGACGCCAAGCTACGAAGCTGTTCTGCACGGAAACCCTCTCCGGGGACGACAGTTTGCCACAGCAAATCTCTGACAAAGTCAGCGACTACTGGAGAGTGACTGGGATCGGAGGGGCGCTGGGAAACCCTGCCGGAGTAAGAAGAGCGCCGGGGAGGTGGAGGCAAAGCCACCTCGTCCCCAGAATCCTCAGAAGACGAATCGGAAGGAGCGGGACGCAACCTCAGGTCGCGCAGCGCGTCCTCAACTAAGGCCTTGTAGTCGTTGCGGCGTCTAACGCCTTTAATCGACTCGAGCGTTCTACCAGGGAAAAGCGGAAGTAATAGCTGGTTGACATTTCGCTCTCCTTGACGGAGTACTTCCGCCTCACGACTAGCCATAACACGCAACTCCTCCATGCTCCATCGGACCTTGACGGCAGGGATCTGCACATCACGATCGTACTCAGCACGGTGAGAACGCTGGCGGTGAACACCAAGACCTCTCCTAGTGGAGAAGGTCCTCCCACACTCCGGACACGTGTCAACCGATGGGGTCGGATCACCCGAAGATGAAGACGACGGCCCAGCGGAAGCGTCCGGGTGCAACACAGCAGGTCGTCTAGCGGCGGCGAGACGATTAATTAGATGGTCGTTTTCTGTGCCTGCTGTAGTAAGGGGGTGCGGGCTGGCAACCCAACACCCCCGTTAAAACCCTCCGCCTTGGATTACTCCTCCCCTCTTGGTGTGAGCGGTCGGTAGGGACATGGTCGAGACCTTGAGGAGGCCCCACACTAGCTGTGTGGGGAGAGTTCTGGGCAATTGCGTTCTGCCTGGCCCGGGTCGAAACCCGTGACCAGTTACCGGCGGGGCCCCTTGGAGGCACGCAAACCGCCTTGACCAGTAGAGGCTAGTGGGATGGGCTTGTATGCCGCATATCTGGCCCATTTAGTAACTAGCTCTCCCAGCCAAAAAGCTCGAAGGGAGGCAGACCGAGGAGGTGACCTCCCGCGGCCGCGGGTCTTCAACGGGGGTCACCCAGATCGGACCCGAGGCGCAGAGAAGGCCCCCAACAAGCCTCCTCCCCATGTGTTTAGGTAGCAGGCACCCCAGGCTAGGACAAGCTCACCAACAACCTAGCCCCTGCTACCTCTTCACGGCGTGGCCGTGGCTAATAAGGCGAGAAACATCGGCTTAAGAGAGTCATAGTTACTCCCGCCAGAGTCATAGTTACTCCCGCCGTTTACCCGCGCTTGCTTGAATTTCTTCACTTTGACATTCAGAGCACTGGGCAGAAATCACATTGCGTCAACACCCGTTGGGGCCATCGCAATGCTTTGTTTTAATTAGACAGTCGGATTCCCCTTGTCCGTGCCAGTTCTGGGTTGACTGTTGAATGTCGGCCGAAGAGATCGTAAGCCAGGTCGACCAGCCAGCAGAAGCCAACGGTAACCACACGGCTAACGACTCGCAGCAAGGAAGATCCGTGGGTGGCCAAGGCACGGGACCGAGCTCGGATCCAAAAGCGCTTGAACGCAATTTTCTCCTCGCCCAGGCCCGGCACGTTGACACCGCTCCACTTCCCGACCAAGCCCGGCACGACTCAGTCCTCAGAGCCAATCCTTATCCCGAAGTTACGGATCGGATTTGCCGACTTCCCTTACCTACATTATTCTATCGACTAGAGGCTATTGACCTTGGAGACCTGCTGCGGATATGGGTACGAGCCGGCGCGGGGTTCCTCGTGGCCCTCTCCCGGATTTTCAAGGTCCGTAGGGAAGATCCGGACACCGCCGTAACTGCGGTGCTCTTCGCGTTCCAAACCCTATCTCCCTGCTAGAGGTTTCCAGGGAACTCGAACGCTTATAGAGAAGAGACAACTCTCTCCGAATTTCCCTACGGCGTCTCCGGGTCTTATCGGGTTACCCCGACGAGTTCTCAAATGAGAGCCCGATTTGGAACGGTTCCGCTGCCGGGTTCCGGAATAGGAACCGGATTCCCTTTCGCCCAGATAGCGCCAACCATTTAAAATAATTAAATCTTAACGGCAGCCTATCGCTTCGGATTTCTCCTAGGGCTTAGGATCGACTGACTCTTGTGCAACAGCTGTTCACAAGAAACCCTTCTCCACATCAGTCCTCCAGGGCCTCGCTGGAGTATTTGCTACTACCACCAAGATCTGCACCAGCGACGGCTCCAGGCGGGCTCTCGCCCAGACCCTTCTGCGCTCATCGCCGCGACCCTCTTACTCGTCAAGACATAATAGTAGTATGAAACAAGCTATATAATTAACAACATCGCAATTTAAAAAACTACAACATTAATTAACACACAGCTTATTAACTACCTTTGTCATTGACGGCAGAGTATAGGCACGACGCTACAGCGCCATCCATTTTCAGGGCTAGTTGCTTCGGCAGGTGAGTTGTTACACACTCCTTAGCGGATTCCAACTTCCATGGCCACCGTCCTGCTGTCTTAAGCAACCAACGCCTTTCATGGTTTCACATGAGCGTCAATTTAGGCGCCTTAACTCTGCGTTTGGTTCATCCCACAGCGCCAGTTCTGCTTACCAAAATTGGCCCACTTGGCACTCTGATCCGATTCCCACGGCTTCACTTTTAAGAAAGCCGGGGATCTCATCTATTTGGAGTTTGAGAATAGGTTGAGGTCGTTTCGACCCCAATGCCTCTAATCATTCGCTCTACCGGATGAGACTCGTCTCAACCGAGTGCAAGCTATCCTGAGGGAAACTTCAGAGGGAACCAGCTACTAGATGGTTCGATTGGTCTTTCGCCCCTATACCCAGCTCCGACGATCGATTTGCACGTCAGAATCGCTGCGGACCTCCACCAGGGTTTCCCCTGGCTTCGTCCTGGCCAGGCATAGTTCACCATCTTTCGGGTATCAGCGTGTACGCTCTGGGTGCGCATTGACTCGCAAAGCAAGAAACAAGCGCCCTGGGAATGCGGGAAAATTTCACACATTGCTGTATGATATTTCCATCTTCCCTAAAGAGGAGATTGTAAAAAAGTAAACTTATTTACAAATCTCTACTCTTTACTTTCATTTCGCCTTTGGGTTTTATACACCCAATGACTTGCGTACACGCTAAACTCCTTGGTCCGTGTTTCAAGACGGGTCGGATAAGAGCCTGAACCTGAATCGCTGCCGACCGGTGTTATAAGCACTGTCCAAGGAACAGTTTACCAACAGTAGGCGGAATAGTTAGACGGACCGAAATCCGACTAAAACTAATTAACCAACCCACTTGCAAACAGCCATGAAGGACACTTACAAAGTAAGTGGCTCAACACCATGATTCGTTACTGTCAATTATATCCAGTATCTAAACGGCTAAAACTGTTAAAGGAAATACCTTTCAGTACTGCCTAAAAACAGACAAATTAGCCAAATACTTAGGATATTATTTGACAGGTCGCAACGTCCTACTAAGGGAGAAGTGCGGTCCACCATTACCCTTCCAATTTAAATGCGAGCGACCAAACCCACTACCACAGCTGTTACACTGAATAGGGCGAGAGGCCATCTCAAATCATTTAAAAGTTGAGCAACTGGTAAGACGTGAATCTCCCCTTTCGGATATTCAGGTCTTTTCCGTTTACCCCTGAGCGGTTTCACGTACTCTTGAACTCTCTCTTCAAAGTTCTTTTCAACTTTCCCTCACGGTACTTGTTCGCTATCGGTCTCGTGGTTGTATTTAGCCTTAGATGGAGTTTACCACCTGCTTAGGGCTGCACTCTCAAGCAACCCGACTCTAAGGAGAGGCCCACCTGAAATAGGCATTTGCCATCAACGGGCCTGGCACCCTCTCGGGACCGTGGCCTCGTTCAAGATGGACTTGGGCGAAATGCACATATCTCAGGGTTAATTGAGCCCTCCCAAACACTACATTTCCCTAAAAGCAATGCTTTTGGGATTCAGTGCTGGGCTAATCCCTGTTCACTCGCAGCTACTAAGGGAATCCCTGTTGGTTTCTTTTCCACCGCTTACTAATATGCTTAAATTCAGCGGGGAATCCCACCTAATCTGAGGTCGAAAAAATGATTGCGCATCTCTTTTCTTTTTAAATATTTCTAACCTGTTTTTACATAGTTTACAATATACAATTTGAAAAATCCAAAATTTATATATGGCAACTGCAAGGCAGTTTAATATATATAAAAAAAAATTGGCAAACTCAAGTAAATAAATGTAGATCATTGTGTTATGCAAAAAGAAAAACATCGCCCAGACTATGCCTAGATGCGAAAATAATTTCTTTTGCTTCAACATTTCACTACTATACTTGATTTATTACCAATACTTGGATTACAAATTTCAAAATTGAAACTATGCTCTAAAAAACAAGTATATAAGAAATAACATAAAGAAAAGAAAATTGCATGTATTTAGAAATACTGTTGTACAAGCAAAAACGTGTTGACAACAGAAAATTTCCAATATATATATATATATTTATAATATATATATATAAATTTTAATAGAAATTTTAAAAATAAAATTTCTAATTTTTAACGCCCCTCAGACAGGCGTAGCCCTTGGATAGAATCCCAGGGCCGCAATGTGCGTTCAAAGTGTCGATGTTCATGTGTCCTGCAGTTCACATGACGACGCGCAGTTTGCTGCGTCTTTCATCGACCCACGAGCCGAGTGATCCGCCGCTCAGGGTAATAAGATTACTATGCATTAAATAACTTTTCGATATATAAATAATATTAACGTACCAATTAAGGCACGTTAACATTAAGAACGCCTAATTGTAATCCAATAGTGGATTACAATTCGCAATATAGAAATGTTGAATTAGCTTGCCTAATCTATATAATTACATAGTCTTGGTCATCAAAAAAATGATTTTTTTTTTCCCAATCTATATGCACACAGATAAATATGGCCCAACGCTACAGCTACATCCATTTCCAGTGCTAGTTGCCTCGGCAGGTGAGTTGTTACACACTCCTTAGCGGAATCCAACTTCCATGGCCACCGCCCTGCTGTCTCAAGCAACCAACCCCTTCCATGGTTTCACATGAAGCGCGTCCATCATGTGGGTTTCCCCAAGCCCACATGTAATCTATCCTGTGGACGACGGTAAATCCACATTTATTGGATAGATGTATTAGTATTGGTCTTTGCGGCTTTTTATTTTATTTATGTCTTTGCGGATTTTTATTTTATTTATGTCTTTGCGGTTTTTTAAAAACGTGTGCACATATCATAGAAAAATAAACCATTTGCATTTAATGACTAAACCATTTCATATATATTTCAGCTGCTAAATCACATTTTAAAATAGAACTTTTAAAAAGTTCTAAAAATAAGTTTGACCTCTCTCTTTAATGATCCTTCCGCAGGTTCACCTACGGAAACCTTGTTACGACTTTTACTTCCTCTAAATGATCAAGTTTGGTCATCTTTCCAGCGTACATCAATACCAACAAGTTGGTAAAGATTAACCGCCAGTCCGAAGACCTCACTAAATCAGTCAATCGGTAGTAGCGACGGGCGGTGTGTACAAAGGGCAGGGACGTAATCAACGCGAGCTTATGACTCGCGCTTACTGGGAATTCCTCGTTCATGGGGAACAATTGCAAGCCCCAATTCCTAGCACGAAGGAGGTTCAGCGGGTTACCCGGGCCTTTCGGCCAGGGAAGTACACGCTGATTCCTTCAGTGGAGCGCGCGTGCGGCCCAGGACATCTAAGGGCATCACAGACCTGTTATTGCTCAATCTCGTGCGGCTGTAAGCCGCCTGTCCCTTTAAGAAGAATAAGTGTCGTCGGTAGCATTGATACCGATATCGTCTAGTTAATAGGCTAGAGTCTCGTTCGTTATCGAAATTAACCAGACAAATCGATCCACCAACTAAGAACGGCCATGCACCACTACCCACTGAATCAAGAAAGAGCTATCAATCTGTCAATCCTTCCAATGTCCTGGCCTGGTGAGGTTTCCCGTGTTGAGTCAAATTAAGCCGCAGGCTCCACTCCTGGTGGTGCCCTTCCGTCAATTCCTTTAAGTGTCAGCTTTGCAACCATACTTCCCCCGGAACCCAAAAGCTTTGGTTTCCCGGGTGGAAGCTCCCCGCCGAGTCATTAAAGGAACATCGGCGGATCGCTGGCTGGCATCGTTTATGGTTAGAACTAGGGCGGTATCTGATCGCCTTCGAACCTCTAACTTTCGTTCTTGATCAATTAAGACATACTTGGCAAAGGCTTTCGCTCTAGTGCGTCTTGCGACGATCCAAGAATTTCACCTCTAACGTCGCAATACGAATGCCCCCGCCAGTCCACATTGATCATTACCTCATATTCCTAAAACCAACAAAATAGAACCGAGGTCCTGTTTTATCATTCCATGCACCACTATTCAGGCAGATATTTCAGCCTGCTTTAAGCACCCTAATTTGTTCAAAGTGAACGTGTCGGCCTACCTCGACACTCGTTTAAGAGCACCGAAGTAGGAGAGATCGGCCAACGGAAGTACACACGATGCTAACATCGACTATAAAGCCCATGTAGCGTCGTGGACTCCGTTCACCACCGACAGGACATGCCGCGACATGCCAGTTACCCCGACAGGCGGCGAACCGACAGCGCGGCACGCAGAACCAACTACGAGCTTTTTAACCGCAACAACTTTAATATACGCTATTGGAGCTGGAATTACCGCGGCTGCTGGCACCAGACTTGCCCTCCAATGGATCCTTGTTAAAGGATTTAAAGTGTACTCATTCCGATTACGGGGCCTCAATAGAGTCCCGTATCGTTATTTTTTGTCACTACCTCCCCGTGCCGGGAGTGGGTAATTTGCGTGCCTGCTGCCTTCCTTGGATGTGGTAGCCGTTTCTCAGGCTCCCTCGCCGGAATCGAACCCTGATTCCCCGTTACCCGTGAGGGCCATGGTAGACACAGAGTCTACCATCGACAGCTGATAAGTCAGGCGTTTGAAAGAGGTGTCGTCAGTACGGTGACTGTACGATCACAAGTGTTATCTAGATTCACCAAAACAACGCCCGGACAAGCCGGGCGAATGGTTTTGATCTAATAAAAGCGTCCTTTCCATTTCTGGTCCGGGCTTAGTTGCATGTATTAGCTCTAGAATTACCACAGTTATCCACGTACGAAACGGGAAAACTCTAGTAAATTAAAACTGGTTTACTGAGCCCTTTGCGGTTTCACTTTAATTTAGTATGTACTGACACTTGCATGGCTTAAGCTTTGAGACAAGCATATGACTACTGGCAGGATCAACCAGAGAGTATAGAATTTCTCCATTTAGTTAGAGAACTCTATACTCTCTTATTAAAAATTATGTTAAACAAGTTAACATATAAACAAGTTACTATCAAACAAGTTGACGGTAACAAATTTTATTGTCGATTGCAAATTGTGCGTTCATTAAAACTTTAAAAAAAGTTATAATGTTAAAAATAATGATATAAAAATGTCTCTTTATCCAAGACATTGCATTGCATAATAAAATATAAATTGTATTTACAAATCTTTTAAATATTAGTAAATATTTACCAAAAATAAAAGAGTAAATACAATAATTTGTCCGCATGTATGTCAATTGCTAAGAACTAACATAACGGCAAGCTGTGGGTAGAATTGATGGAATACGTTAAACAAAGTTGCAAACGTGACCAGCACAGCGGCACTGGACACTCACCTTATTTAACTCCAAACAATTCTACACTAACAAAAAAAAAAGTAAGGCGCCGCATATATATGCCAATTCATGAGAACTAACATAACGGCAAGCTGTGGGCAGAAATGAAGGATTATGTTAAACAAAGCTACAAACGTGACCAGCACAGCAGCACTGGCCACTCACCTTATTTAACTCCAAACAATTCTACACTAATATATATATAAAAGGGGCCGCATATATATATGTTAATTCCTAAGAACTAACACATAACGGCAAGCTGCACGGGTAGAATTGAAGGATTGCGTTAAACAAAGCTACAAACGGGACCAGCACAGCAGCACTGACCACTCACCTTATCTAACTCCAAACAATTCTACGCTAAAATAAAATAAAAGAGGCGCCGCATATATATGCTAATTCTTAAGAACTAACATAACGGCAAGCTGTGTGTAGTATTGATGGAAGATGTTAAACAAAGCTACGAACGTCCCCAGCACAGCGGCACTGGCCACTCACTTTGTATAACTCCAACCAACACTACTCATATATAAGTATCTGCAAAGCTTTACCATGTATATATTAAAAATCAAGTTTTTACTAGAATGTAGAACTTTATAGAATGTATAACTTTGAAAAATGTTAGAATGTAGAACTTTGCGAAATAATAGAATGTATAACTTTGGAAACATGAATTATTAAATGTAGAACTTTGAAAATGTTAGAAGTAGAACTTTGCGTAGATTAGAATGTTACTTTGGAAAACATGAATTATTAGAAATGTAGAACTTTACAAATACTCATTAGAGAATGTAAACTTTGAAAAATGTTAGAATGTAAACTTTGCTTGAAATATTAAATCTATAACTTTGGGAACACATAAATTATTAGATGTAGAACTTACAAATACTAATTTATTAGAATGTAGAACTTTGGAAAACATGAATTATTAGAATGTAGAACTTTGAGTAATATTAGAATGTATAACTTTGGAAAACATAAATTATTAGAATGTAGAACTTTGAAAAATGTTAGAATGTAGAACTTTGCGTAATATTAGAATGTATAACTTTGAAAAATGTTAGAATGTAGAACTTTGAGAAATAATAGAATGTATAACTTTGGAAAAACCAGGAAGTATTAGAAGGGTGTTAGAACTTTG
>JAAEAF010005910.1:0-33793 GCA_011037195.1 Triatoma infestans
CCAAGAAAAACAACAACAAACCGGGTCTAGAACAAAAATCCAGATCCGGATCTAATCCATCTAAGATTCACTGCAATCCGAATAAATCGGACAATAACCTTAAGCGGAAATAGCCTAAGCTCTTCCAAGTCATCCTATTCCGACCAAAGGTCCTAAATCTAATTTCCTCACAACCCAGACAATCAGTCATAAGATGGATGAGTGTTTCCTCCTCTTCTCACAGACTCTACAAAATGGATCCGGCATGAGCCCCATTATGTAGAGATGTCTTCTTAAACTACAATGTCCAGTAAAAGATCAAACCAGATGCCTGAGAGCGCTCCGTGAAAAACACAGCAACGTCTCACTAATGGCCTTGTCCGGACCCCCGATGAGCATTTTGGATTGCCAATAAACCAACGGAGCTCATCAATAAGGATGAATACTGTGAAGCTGTCCATGTCTGGAAGCCTGACAGACATGTGCCAGAAGACACGCCGCCTACAGCAGGCTCGGGACCAATGAATGGGAGAGAGGCGCCTAATTTGGTAAACCTATCCACCTCCTCATTCCCAAAAATTCCCATGTGACCTGGCACCCAGACTAGAAGCACATCCTTCAGAGAAGAAAGCTCTTCCAGTCTTTTACCATTATACCGGAACACATTTCTGGTTGCGGTGGTGGTGGTGGTGGGGGGGATTTTCTTGAAAATGGCTGTAAAGATGATGTTCTTTGAACTTGGAATATTCGCACGTTATAATCCTATCTTTTTTTTTTTTATTTGACACATTTTTCCAGAAAATATTGATTTTTAGGATATTCTGCTTGCATTATGTGTTTAGGGCATCTCTGTGTAGTGATAAACTGCAAATTTAGTTTTGATTTGGAGTGTTTTAAATGTTTGTAAATATTGGAAATTCGAAGAAAATTGTCAATATATTTTAATAATTAAAGAGAAAGTCAAACAGTATAATTTAATTAGATAAGAGATGATTATTGTTTGATTGGTGGTGGAGGGGGGGGGATTAATGTCGTGTTTAAATCTAATATAGAAGACAATATTATTTAAATATTAAGTATAACTGACCTGGGAAGAACTATTGAATATCGCATTGTTTTCACGCAAATGTTGCATGAAAATTATACGGCTTATTGGGTTGAAAAAGCTGTTTATCTGGCAAGCCACAATTTTCTGCAACAAGTGGTGCTTCCATTATAATTTTAAAGTGTAGCTTCAGATTCTGATTTCTAATTTTCTGTATTTTGTAGACAATTTTTTTTTTTTTTTCTAAATTATAGATATGCTTTTTATTTTATTAATTTCTCTGTGGCATGGATGTTATGGATACATTTTTTTCGCAGGTGAAAGTAACACCAGGGAGTTCATTTTCTATATGCTCCATACAATTGTAGTATATTACATGTATTTTAAATACATTCTTAAAATAGAGAACCAGCCTTATGGGTGCCGATTATCTTTGGTCTTCGCAGGATCCAAATATCATTCAAACTAAATATAATGACCTGTAAACGACCACAAAGGTAGTCTGGCACCTTGGTGGGAAGGAACAGCAAGAAATTGCTAGGAGTGCAGCGCACGGCCTGTTTGGCTGTTACTGGCGCGATGAGAACGACACCGACGGTGGCATTGGAGATGCTGTTGGGGCTAACCCCTCTTCAGTTTGTGGTAATGGGGGAGGCAATGAAAGGGTACCTCAGAATGAGGTGCAAGGGAGAATGGGTGAGAAGCTTTCGGGGGGATCACACTAAGATCGAGAACGAAATTTGGCGAGTGAACCGATTTCTGCTATCCAAACTTGATGAGACGAGCAAGAAATGGGGATTTGAGAGAGATTATGAGATTACCATTAGTAGTATAGGGGATGATAACCTCATGAGGCCAACGGAGTCGGGCAGCGGTATTATTCGCTGCTATTCAGATGGCTCTAGGCAGGAGGGCACTGGCCTAACGGGGGCGGGAGCATGGTTTCAGGAGTTGGATAGAGGGAGTTCGGTGGCCTTGGGTGGGTTGGCCACGGTCTTTCAGGCAGAGGTGGTGGGCATTATTGAATGCTGCCACCTGGTGGGGGAGTGGCAGGGAGAGATCAAGGAATTGCGGATTTTCTCGGATAGCCAGGCCGCACTAAGGGCTTTGAGTAAGCCTTGGTGGAGTTCGAAATTAGTGGGAGAATGTCGGAGGAAGCTCAATGCTTTAGCTCGGAGGGGTACGGTGCGCCTCTATTGGATACCCGGACACGCGGGAATAGAGGGGAATGAGAGGGCAGACCAGTTGGCTAGGGAGGGATCATCTCAACCATTTTGCGGTCCTGAACCAGCCCTGGCTGTCACAAAGACGTTTCGTGACAAACAGATTAGACTTTGGGAGACGAAAGTTTTGGAGAAACGCTGGGGGGACACGCAGGGGTGCCTCCAAGCCAAAAGATTTATAAAGACAAGTAGGCAGGGAACTTCGGAGTATCTCCTGTCCCTTAGTAGGACGGGTCTGAGGACCCTGATAGGGATAGTGACTGGACACACTTGGGTGTCCAGCCACTTGTTTAATATAGGGAGGACGTCTAGTCCCATTTGTCAGAACTGTGACGACGGAGTCAGGGAAACGGTGTACCACTACCTTTGTCAGTGTCCCCGTTTCGCTGGAACTAGGTTTCGTGTTTTTGGGAGGGCATCACTCTCGCAGGATTGTCTGCGCGAGCTGGAGTTTCGGGATATCTTGGGATACTGTAGATTAACCGGTAAGCTACCGGGGGAAATTTATTATGAGGATAGGGGGGTATCGGGGGGATAAAGGCCACATAGGCTTAGGTCCCGCGCCATTAGGCACCCGAACTACAATAATATTAATAAAATATAATGACCTGGTCTATGCATTGAAAAATAATCTATTATCCAAAGACCTAGATAGAATCTTTAATTCATCCTATAACCCATATTATAGACTAATTGCTCCATCCACTTTACATTTCAAATTTTTATCACTTTATGTACGTATGAATAAGATTGGAATAATCTCTCAAATTAGACTAGCCTCCATAACTCATACCAGTATATACGAGGCATGTCCAGTAAGTAAGTGTACTGAATTTTTGTAGGTTACAAAAATTTTTATTTGGACAAAAAAATTACCTGGTTGCATTAGTACATATGTAAGCTATTTTTCGACATAGTCACCATTCCTCTCAATGCAGGTGGTGAACCGTAGTATTAATTTTTTTATGCCTTCCTCGAAGTAGTTTCCCGCCAACCCCTTCGTCCACTTCTCCACCTCCCCCTTCATCTCCTCGTCGGTTGAAAACCTTTTTCCACCCATGTGCAGCTTCAGGGAGGTAAAGAGATAGTAATCTGAAGGTGCTAGGTCAGGGGAATGCGCGGGATGGTTCAGGACATCCCATTTAAACGAGGCAAGCAGTTCCGGTGTGCCAAGAGAGAGCATGCCTCTCCTTTTGTTCTGAATCGCCCTCCGCAATTTTTTCAGGGTCTCACAGTATCTTGCAGAGTTGATGGTCTCCCCTTGAGGCATATACTCAATTAAAATTATGCCTGACAGTCCCAAAACACGGATGCCATGATTTTCTTGGCTGAAATTGTGGTTTTGAACTTTTTGGCGGAGGGTGAAGAGGTGTGACGCCACTGTTGAGACTGCCTTTTGGGTTCAGGTGTGTAGTGTGCAACCCAAGTTTCATCTCCAGTAATGATGGAGCGGAGAAATTCATCTCCATGGAGTTTGTAGAGTCTCAAAAACTCTTGCCCTACCTTGAATATTTCACACTTGGCGGGAGATTGGATTGACATTTCTCACGAAACGTATTGTCGCGTCGACAGTTCTCAACGAACTGACCTCGAACCGGTCTCGTTGCGGAGGGGAGGAATCAGGCTACCGACAGTGCAGCCAACGTGTCGAAAACAAAATCCCTCCGGCCGTGCGAGGATATTCAATTCAATTGTTGTCAGTTCAGAGACATTTTCCGTGGTAGCCTGCTTCATTTTGTCGTCATCGACCGGTTTCAGGCGTTCGCCCATCTTCAGGATGCGTTTGTCAGACAGTGTGATAACACAGACTTGCACAGAGCAAATTCCGTTTATACACTGACTGGTCTTTTTAACTGTATTTTAAAACAAAACTCTTAAACTAGGTCAAAGGGAGGTAGGGTCAGCTGGGTGAGAAAGGAACACATGTTTAGATTGTTAAAGGGGCAAATTTTCCTTAAAATGGAAACAACACGTGGGGATCTAATTTCCAAACTCTGTTGTTGGAGGGAGATGCACTTGAATCTTCACTCGATTCAAGTGAATCTCCCTCCAACAATAGAGTTCAAAAATCATTAACAACCCAAACATGTGTCCCTTTCCCACCCAGCTTGACCCTACCTCCCTTTGACCTAGTTTAAGAGTTTAGTTTTAAAACAGTTAAAAAGACCAGTCAGTGTATAAAACTGAATTTGCTCTGTGCAAGTCTGTGTTATCACACTGTCTGACAAACGCATCCTGAAGATGGCGAACGCCCGAAACCGGTCGATGACCACAAAATGAAGCAGGCTACATGGAAAATGTCTCTGATGCTTTTCAGTCTGCGGAACCAACCACCACAACAACTTAAAATATGTTTTTAATAATGGTAACTGCCCTTATTGTTTCTCTACAGAAAAAGATAATTTAAATTCATTTGTTGTTAAACTGTAAATTCTTTACATATCTTAGAAATAAGTATATATCAAAATACATAAATCACAATAACGGTGACACTGATGAATTCATACTTGCCAATCTGTTAAATATCACCTCAGTCGAACATTTGAATGATTTGTATCTATTTATTGTGAACAGTTTAAAATTTAGAAATAAGGACTAATCTTATTTTGTATTAGTTTAATTTTTATTTTATAACTATTGTTATTTATATCTGTACATTGTATTCTTTCTGATATATTAAGATTACAGCAACTCCCTACCATAAGCTAATCGCTTAGATGTAGGAATAAATAAATAAATAAAAATACATTCTTAAAATATTTTAATAAAATAAATGAAATATTTTACATTATGATGTTAGATTTAAGTTGGCATCAAAGTTTAGGAATATAAACTATCTCTAAACAAGTAATTATTTCACTGACTCATATAATTAGTCTCTTGAATTGTATATAATAAAAGAAAATCAATATTAATGATTTAAGTAAAAGAAACTAAAATAGGTAGAAGAATAAAATGAGAAGAATAACAAAAGTATGTACAAAATAAATCAAATATAATATAATCTCTAAATTTATTAAAAATAAATAAATTAATTGAACAAATTCAACACAATATCAAAGAACGTCAAAATCAATTTGATTTTTTCTTCGAAGTTAGTGTGAAGCGTATAAGTTTGACATCTGATGCACATTCTTCGTCTTCCACCCTCCGGTCTTACTTAAATAAATAGTAAAAATTGTTTCTAGTATCAGAACTATATAGCTTGACCCATTTTTTAATATATGAATGTAGGTCAATTTGTATCATCATTCTGATAAATTAAGCTAGTATCAGAAATACAACTTCTAGCAGTTTACCTCTTGAGCTGGTTATAAAGTCGAACCAACATTTAGATCTTGCATTACTGTCTGACATTGTCACAAGATCATTTCATAGAATCCGATTTTCTCAAGTCTTTTAATATATCGGACTTACAATCGATTTGTAATGAGAATATTAAGCACTGCAGGGACTATACACTGTGTATAATATAGAGTGAAGATATGGTAGTGTGAAAAGAGAATGGCGGAGTGACGATGTGGGAACGAAGGTCGTTGAACGTTGATGGTTATTCGAATGACGTCTGAATGAGCGTGAATCGACGGACAGACACCTTTTTTTAAGCGGGCAGCTGGACTTACTCCTACTCTCTTTAACTTATTCATTCAGTGCCCAGATATGCTCCGTAGCTTGCCCACTGTGCGAGCTTGAAGTAGGGAGACATGTAGATCCATTACATCAATCATTCTCTTCTGTTGCAAACTTAGTATTGTTTTATAATTTACTGTTACAATTTCAAAATTATCACTAACCTTTATAGAACCTCAAAAACTTCGAAGCACCCTCATTCGAAATTATTTAGGTGGTTGCGAATTTCGATTTCTACATCGAACACAGAACGGAGAAAAATATCGCACATGCTGATACTCTAGGCCAGGAGGTTGCAATGTAGACAGACACATTCGCATGTGTACAGCTCTTCATCACCTATTCGCCTATAGGGAGGGGGCCAAGCCTTACGCTATCCGAAGCCCCACTAGCCCCACTTTTCCATATACATCCTGTTCGGACAAAACTATCGGATCTTTCCAATACAGGACGCATGATATATATA
Source organism: Triatoma infestans (assembly GCA_011037195.1). Taxonomy (NCBI): domain Eukaryota; kingdom Metazoa; phylum Arthropoda; class Insecta; order Hemiptera; family Reduviidae; genus Triatoma; species Triatoma infestans. Next base: position 6,344 of record JAAEAF010005910.1, read on the forward strand.
TTTATATGTTTCTATCAAAAGTCTATGCTAGCTGTGTATAATGCATACGTTAGAAGCCCTCTTGAGTATGTGTCATTGATTTGGTATCCTTACACTAAGAAGGATATAGCTAGACTTGAAGCTATACGAAACCGTTTTATCAGGACTTTTAACAAAAGGTTATCCAGCGGTGCTACTTATTTCTGCTCTCTAGAGTCTAGAAGACGTAATGCTGGTCTTTTATTCTTAAAGAAGCTCTTGAATGGTGAAATTGATTGCATGGCGCTACTTGCTGCCATTCCTTTTCATGTACCACCTCGCTGCTTGCGCAATACTTCGCATTTCGTGGTCCCTGCCGTTAAGACTAATGCGCTGTTCAACGCTGACATCATTTCTAGAACATGCAGGTCATGGAATGAGTATATTCCTAGTGATGTGGGTTTCCAAATGGTGTCTGGACTTTTCAAGAAACATTTTTGCATTACCTGAAGTTATACTTTAAATGAGCATGTATTATTTTACTATTATTATATTTATGTATCACTTCACATGTAATGACTTCAACCATAAGGCTTACGCCGTTTGTTGATAAAAAAAAGTATAATAAATAAATAAATAAATAAATAATCATTTTATGTCTTTTTCACCTTAGCCCATGGGGTGGTAGCCCCATTAAGAAACCTATTACTTGAATGGGAATATTACCCTTAAAGCTTTACAGGAAACGGCTAGTAATGTAAATCCTGTTTTATTTATGATGTAATAGTTTTAAAACTAAATTCTAAAATCATGAAACTTAAAATTGCTGCCGAGATAGTTCTATTTTATTCCATTAATTTTATTATGAAACTAGATAAGAGTTTCTGCCAATGAAACTAGATATCTTTTCTAAAAAATAGATTTTCCAAAAATTACTTAGAATTGAGAGTTATGAAATTAATATGAATATTATGGACGTTAACTGCAACAAAAAGTTTTTCTTTTCATTTTTTATTGATTATTGATTAACGCTAATCTATTGGGGCCAATCGATTTAAATGATTTAGTATTGCTTTACTAAATAATTCATTGATGCTTCTTCAAAGTCCCTAACATTTTGTTGTTACCGCTGCTTTGCACGTATACTGCTTTGTATCCGTTTTTCTAGTTTTTTTATTAATTAGAAAAGAAAAGTACAGAACTTGGCGTTTGGAAATGTTTAGAACATTTTGAATTAAACCAAAACAAAAAATTATAAAACAGCCACAGATTAACTTAATTAGATGAGTTGCCTAGAACTTAAGTTTTTTTTTAGCAAAAAATCTAGAAACCTCAAACGACTTTCTCTTGCTGCAATGAGTTTAGTTTAAATTAACAATTTTTCTTCATATTTATAATTTTTTAATAAATGTTTAGTAATTATCAGTTTTATCTAAACTTAATAAAATGACAAGCAAAATGTTGGTTGCTGGGGCCAAAGAAAAAAATTTATATTTGAAAGTTTATTCGATGTTTCGGACACCTTTAAAGTGTTGGTGTCTTTCCTCAGGAACTTTTAAGGACAGGTTGAGAGTTAAATGTTTAAGCTTGACATTAGATCTCGTTTAATTTTTACTTCAACCGTTTAAACTACTGTTCAAGGGAATAAAAGTAGAATTAAGGTTTCTATAGGGGATGATAGGATTTCGATAGGTTAAGACCATTTCTAAGTTTGGTTAAGACCATTCTAAATATATGAGACATAAGCTTAAGAGGGGAGGAAAGTTTCTGGAGTTGATGTTTGTCCTATGAGTAGTACATAAACTTGCAGTACTACTTTACCGACCTTAAAGAGGAGTGTCTGTCACCTAGATTAGCCAACCGTACCCGCCACGACCCTTATAGACTTATTGTAGCATCAACAATTAAGAGTATTCCCGCACTCCTGTCTGTTTAATTAGATTCAGGAGTATGGAGAGAGAGATTTCCGGATAAAGCTTGAATGCGCCAGTTTTTCCTCCCCAAAGAGGCGAACTCTCAGCCATACAAGTTCCTCACACTAATACAGTACGGGCAATGCTGTTTGCTCTTCTTCCTGGCAAAACTTATTATTTATTATTCCCAAAAGGGGAGGGAAGTAAACCCTACGCTATCCAAAGCCCCCTCGGGCCCATATAGCTGCCCCTAAAGAATACCTACCACTGGGACTAGAATGAAAATCCAGACCCAGGTTTTAACCATCTAAGTTTCACAACAGACCGAACAAATCGGACCAAAACCTTAAAAGGACACAGCTTAAGATCCTCTACCGACATCCTATTCCGGCCGAAGGTCCTAAACCTAATCTCCTCACAACCCAAACAATTCGTCATCAAATGCATGGGTGTTTCCTCCTCAGTTTCACAAACTCTACAAAAAGGGTCAGGCACAAGTCCCATTATATAGAGATGTCTCCTTAAACCACAATGCCCAGTGAGGAATCCAACCAGATACCTGAGGGAGGTCCGTGAAAGACATCGCACCCCACTACTCAAAGCTCCGTCCGGGCCCCCAATGAGCATTTTAGACTGCCGACAACCCACTGCACTCATCCATAAGGATGAGTGCTGTGAGGTCATCCACGTCTGAAAGCCCGACAAACATGTGCCAGAAGACACACCAACAGCAGGCTCTGGACCAATGAAAGGGAGAGAGGCACCTAATTTGGCAAACCTATCCACCTCCTCATTCCCAAAGATTCCCATATGACCTGGAACCCAGACCAGAAGCACATCCTTTAATGAAGAAAGATCTTCCAGTCTTTTAGAACATTCCAACACCAATCTGGAAGTGAAGACACATGAATTAAGCGCCTTCAACGCAGCCTGGCTATCCGAGCAGATACAAACACCTTTTAAATTAGTGTTACGCACCCTCTCATCCAAAATACAGCAAAGAATTGCATAAACCTCAGCCTGGAAAACGGTGGCCCACTCACCAAGAGGCGCTACCAAATGATCTCCCGTCTCAAAATAGACGGCAGCCCCAGACCTACCATCCATCCTGGAACCGTCCGTGTAGCATCGGAGATAATTCTCAGGAATCACACCAGACGGACCCAGGGTTAACCAATCTTCCCTAGAAGGCAACCTAACCCTGTAGGAATGACCAAAGACAAAAGTCTTCAAATTCCTATCAGAAGGGAAACCTGTAATGGGAATCCTTAAAAGCATCTCACGATAAATGGTAGAATGACCATATCGCTTACCCTGCCAAAAACCTGCCTGTTTAATTCTATAACAGGCTTTCATTGCCTGGTTTTTCACCTCCACAAAAAGAGGTGGAATCCCTAACAAAGTCTCCATAGATGCGGTCGGTGTCGTCCGAAACGCTCCAGTCACCGCCAGACAAGCCAAGCGTTGGACTTCTTCCAACAGCTGCCTAGCAGATCGTGTTTCAATGCGACGCCACCACACCAAAGCCGCATATACCAATCTAGGTTTAATGACCATACAATAAATCCAGAACATCATCTTGGGAGTGATTCCCCAGTTCTTACCTACAACTCTTCGACATTGCCAAAAGGAGATTATCGCCTTTTGATGTTGTGTCTTAACATGTTCCGACCAGTTCAATTTACTGTCGAGAACTACTCCAAGGAACTTCACTGATTTGCTAACCTGTATGGAAGTACCTAACAACCTAGGAGGTGTAAAACCTACTATCTTCCTTCTATGAGTAAATAGAATTGCCTGGGTCTTAATAGGATTAATAGAAAGACCCTTATCCTGTGTCCAACAATACACCATGTTAAGGGCGCTTTGCATTAGGTCCGAAATAGTGGACAAACAGCGCCCTAACAATAAAATAACACCATCATCGGCATATGCTTGCACATAAAATCCCGATGAATTCATCCTAACCAAAAGGTCATCCATGACGACGCACCACAACTTAGGTGAGAGACAACCCCCTTGAGGGCAACCTCTCCCCACTTGTACTATCATGGTGCGCCCGCCAAGGGAAACCTGTATAACCCTACTCCTAAGATAGACACCTATCCAATTGATTAAGACGGGATGTATACCTTTTCGTACCAAGGCATCTTCCAGAGCATCAAACGATACTCTGTCAAATGCCCCCTCAACATCAAAGAAACACCCTAGGGCATATTCTTTTATTTCCAAAGCAGATTCTATCCTTCCGACGAGACAATGTAATGCAGTCTCTGTCGACTTACCCACAATATAAGCATGTTGGTTAGGATGGAGTGGATGATCCCTTAATGGGCCATCAGTAATATACCTATCCACCAACCTTTCCAAAGTTTTCAAGAGGAAAGACATAAGACTAATGGGTCTAAATGCCTTGGGGTCAGAGTAGTCATTTCTTCCTGGCTTGGGAATAAAGACTACCCTTACTTCTCTCCATAATGTTGGTACATAACCAAACATCAAACATCCTTTAAACAATCTTAACAATACCTTCGTCAGCACGTCCCCACCCTTTTGCAACAGACAAGGATAAATCCCGTCCGGTCCAGGTGACTTGAAAGGTGAGAAACTTTGTACTGCCCAACTAACTCTATCATGTGTGACAACCTCATCTAAGGTGGATACATCTTCAAGGTCCCATCTCCTACCACCCACCAAAGACGAAGCAGCATTTAAACCAATATTATCCGGGAAGTGAGTATCAAGCAAAAGCTGCAGTGTCTCCCCTTCCCCCCCTGTAAAGGAACCATCAGGGTATCGTAGGGTACCTAACTGACTGTCCCTATCCTTACTAAGAATCCGTACCAATCTAGATGATTCCTGGAACGAATTTATATCCTCACAAAAGGATCTCCAGGAATTCCTCTTGGCTCTCCTCAGAGCATATTTATATGCTCTTTTAATACTGTTATAACTATCCCATGATTCCGAAGAATCAGCAAGGACAGCCTTCCTGTATGAGCCCCTTACCTGTCTCCTTAGTTTTTCCAACGAAGAAGACCACCAGGGATTCTTACTATCCTTAACCACCTTGGGAGGACAAGACTCCTCGAATGAGGATCTAATGTGTTCATGAAGAATACCAGCCTCCCTTTCCAATTCCTCTATGCCATCAGGGGCTTCTGATTGGATAGTCAGTTTATCTTCAATAATTCTAGAATATAAACCCCAATCCGCCCTCCTGGGATTCCTATAACTAGCCAGGGTAATTGGATCAATCCCCAGACTAAACCTAATCATCCTGTGATCGGAGATGGAAGCCTCAGGACTCACCCTCCAATCCTTAATCAGACCACTAAAATTCCTAGAAGCAAGGGAAATATCAATAACCTGTCTTCTAATCCTAGTAACAAAAGTGGGTTCAGTACCCCTATTCAGGACCTCTAATCGCGTGCCCACCAGGAAATCCATGAGAGCGCGACCCCTACCATTGGTGTCGCTGCTGCCCCAGACAACATGATGTGCATTCGCGTCACATCCTATTATAATAGGTATGGCATTGGTCTCCGAATACCGAACCAAACCCATGAACTCCTGAGGAGGAGGAGAGGGGCCATCATAGGGGAAGTAAGCCGAAGCCACAACTACGTCGCGACGACGCCCACCAACCCCCAGTCCAACCCTCACCGCCACCAAGTCCCGAGAGCAGAACTGTCGAAGCAGGACAGCGTCGACACTCCGACTGGCAAGAATACATGCCCTAGGAATGTCCCCGCCATCCGCCACGAACAGTCTGCCATCAACCACACTCAATCCTCGAACCAAACCTTTAAAGGCATAAGGTTCTTGTATTAGAATAAAATATGTATGCAACTTAGCAATACAACGGCATAAGTTAGCCGTTGCATCTTTGCTATGCTGCAAGTTAACCTGAACCATTTCTACCCTGTCAATCATAGTAATAAGTCAACTAATGTAAGAAATGGAACTTCTGACAAACTTGATAGCAGGCAGGAACAAAAATAAATGAATAATAATAAAATAAATAAATAAACAAATAATAATAAAATAAATAAATTTAAATAAATAAATAGACAAATAGATAAATATAAATAAATAAATAAACAAACAAATAAATATAAATAAATAAATAAAAATAAAAATACCTGCCTTACATATCTTTCCTTTTTCCTTTGACCACGTTTCAGAAATCGCCGCAGGAGGACAAGTCCTCCGCGGCTCCTCCTGACACGTTCTCCTCCAGAGCAAGCCTTCCCTGCCTCTGGATATTTTTCCAGATTCCCACCCATTAGTGCATCCAGGCCCTGGTCACCCGACTCTGGATGTACAGAGGAATTACCCCCACCACCGGTGGCCCCCTCCTCTAAGGGGCCCCCGGCTGACGAATTTAAAATTAAAAACATATAATAAATAAAATTAAAAATTCATCTCCAGAGCTCTCCACCCTCCACGGAGCCTCACAATTTGGGACGCTTTGAAGAAGCGCCAGAGCTACCCTAGAGATATAGCGCCCAGGGATTGTGAGCCATGGCCCACAATACCCGGGAGCTCACCCATGCGTTCTTTACGCTAGCCGATTGACCAGAGCTGGGTTAGGCTCTGGCCGCCTGTTTAGTGGAGTCAGGAACCAAAGTGGTGTGTTGGACTGCAAGGCACGCCGAGGAAACTTGCCTCCAGCGAGAACCTGCATCCTCAACCACCAGGACTTCCCTCCCCCACGACACAGGTATCCACACACGGCAAACATGTGGGTGGCACCAGCACGTGCCACTGGCGTGTAAGACTGTAACTATGTAAGTGTATAATGTTAAGGCGTTTAGGTGTAAGTGATGCAATATGAATTCCCACGGAGGCTCCGCAGCAAAAGAATTCGCTGCAAGAGATTCAGGCCGCACATAAATTATGGCGACCCAAACAGAGGGCAGAAAAGTCTCCACCAACTCACACTCCAAATGGGAAAACCACTGCACTTGTTAGTCTGTAATTGTAGCTGAGGTACGTGGGAGTGCTAGGTTCCCAAATAGCCCGAAGGCTACCCTCTGCGTTCACCCTCCAACTTAGCCATCCACGCTTCCACAAAGTGGAGCGCAGATGTTTCCGGAGCCAGCGACGAGGACGCGTTGGATGGGCTAGAATGAGGTTCCGCGACGGAATAGCCGTCTCGAGAAACATAGGGAAGTTTCACCCTATGTGAGTACGAATACTCCCTCAAACCCTTGGCTCCTGGCAAAACTTACATGGTTAACCGGTGTCAGGTCCATGCGTGTGCTTCTTAGTCCACAGTGGCCTATAAGAAGGTCTATAGTCATACATATGGCGCAAGACCTAATGGTAATTTTAATGGAGTAATTCTGCACTAAGCGAATAGCTAAACTTTTTCGCCTGCCACTGGCTTCCATTTACCATTCTTGGGATCTAGAGTGCATCCATTCTTTAATGGCTGCACTCAATGAGGCATCTTGCAATGCCACAAACCTATTTAAATCCAATGAGGTTTCCTATGGAATCCTCCTAGGAAACTGTGTTTAATTTTTGTATCCACACATGCTTGGTAGGAACTGATTGGCTTGTAGGTCAGTCTGGCTGTCTGAGAAGATGACGACTCTAGAATTGTGTATATCTTCCGTTTTATTATCTTAACAACACAGAAGGCTCGAGATATCACTTACATCTCTTTGGAAGTATTTGTTGTATAATTAGGATTTTAATATGAGATATTGAATAAAGATTAGGATCTTGAGTTTTTCTAGAGAAGACCGAAATTGAAGGCTTGCTCTCATATTGAGAATGGCCCTAGAGGAGAACCTCTCTATTGGAGAGAATTCGATTGTGTTCTACATCTAAAACTCGATGAAATTGTTGCACTGTAGAACGATGGAGTTTTGATTTTGATAATAATTTTCAGATAATGTTTCAAGGAAAGTAAAAAAAAAATTGATAAGAGAATGGAAAAGTAAAGAAAAAAATGTAGCTATCTTCAATTTTCTAGTTTGACAATAGAGAGTATTTCCGCCCTTTGAAAAGAAATATAGTTGAGAGAGACTCTATTAACTTTCTAATTAAACTGGACAATTAACAAACTAAACTGTCTTAATCTTGATAGAAATAAATAACAAACAAGTAAATGCCTTTCAACAATTACATTAAAACATTTCACAGCAGTTACTCTTCCTCTGATCCCAGCCACACATTCGTTCTTTGGCTGCCTACTCTTTCTAGTGAGATATATTTAGATTACTATAATCAGGGATGGATTAGTGGACAATAATTCCTTTTTGTTTTACAAATTTTCATAATTATGAAATTTAAATATTTTCTTTATGATTATCCTTGGATATTCAATTCAATTGTTGTCAGTTCATTGCTTTATATCTTGTCTCTTACTTCTTGTACTTGGAAGTATTGTGATCGTGTCAAATGGTTTTCATATTTTGTGGTCCAACACTAAATATGAAAAAAATGTGTGTTTGTATGTATGTACAGAATATCTCAAAAACGAAAAATCTCTAGAAACGCAAATTTTCATATCATCTGTTTAGGTATTCCCACCGCATCTGACACTACAGTTTAGATTTAGATAGTTGTAGGGAATTATTGCATTGCGACCTGAAAGATCTATTGTGTTTCCCTCCCTCCGAGCCTTCTCCAATACACAGCCGGCCTCTAAGCAAGCAGCCTTCTCTAGTTACAGACAACACTGCCCATCAATGGACAGTGAGTTGTTGAGGCTCTTAGAAAGTTGTAGAGGCTGCTAGTCCAGCGCGCTACCATTGAGCTAATCCCTTCCTTCTCCCTCGGCTTTCGCCAATTAACTAAGGACGGAGACCCTAGTTTGTGTACTGTGTTTGAAAAGTCTGTCTGAAAAGTGTAGAGTGTATGTAGTTTAAGTGTATTGTGTACTGTTCTGATGAAATGCATGGAGTACTGGAGCTGTGGTAACCTATGGAGTCGCTACTCCTCAAGTAACTGCATACAACAGATACCCCTTGCGGGTATCTGACACTAAGTAGTTTCGGACAATATCCATCAATCGGAAGTGCGACTTATATATATATATATATATTATTTTATTTTTCCGATTATCTCTAAAATCAGCTTCTTAGCTAGCTAGCTTCGTATACTGTATATATACATAAATTCCTATCGTTTTTATTTGAGATGCTTTTACTACAAAAATGATTTCTTTGGGGGGTAGGATGGGAGGGGAGAACAATGTTAATATTTCCTCATAAGTACAACACTCTCATAATATCCTCCATAATATAGCAATTAATTAGTAAAATGCACCATCACAGACACAATATTAAGGTTTACTTTCCAAATTTGAAGAAAGGCACTATCCTAATTATATCACAAGTACTTCCAAGAGGCAATTAGGTGGATATTTCGGTAAAACTAGCCACACTCTTTCAGGCATTGCTCACTATAATTATTTGTGCTACTGAGACAGGGGATATACTTTTTCAGAATCGTCATCTTCTCAGATAGCCAGGCGGCTCTGTTCAGCCATAAGTTAGGTTTTTTTTTTTTGTTTTTTTTTAATTTAAGGCGTCTCAACATCTGTGGTCATTTGCGCTCAGTGCACTGCCGACCTCCGGACAGTGTTGTTCTCCCGTTACAGACAACATTGTCCAACACCGGACAGTGAGCTGAAGAGGCTCCTAGGAAGAGAAAATCTAAGGGTAGCACGGCTGGATTCGAACCCGTGATCTCTCCGCGTTGCTAGTCCAGCCTTCAAAACACTGCCTTGTTTCGGTGTGCACCACTCCCCTCTCCATCCAAATTGTACAGATTTCTTCGGCCTTATGCATAGTCCTTTTTCTTGTAATGTCTCAGAAGATCACAAATTAATTTTTTGCCTTTTACGACATTTTGGTTGCAGATAATAAAAGCAAATAAGCGTTAAGGTTCAATTGAATTTTTTATTCGAATTAAATTAAATTCGTTTGGATTAATTGAATATAAATTATATACAAACAAAGACCAACAAATTTTGTTTTTTTTTATTTTCTGACTTCAAAGGTCAGCATTGTTTTCATGCATAGAAATTTTTGTAACACCATCTTAGGATACCCTTTCTCTCAGCAATAAGTGAAGAAAGTATTAAATATGTTCAAAAACTGTACTTGTGACTAAAAAAATTTTATTGAAAAACTCATTATTGTAAGTTAACTATTCAAATTATTTCTACCTCTGATGACTTATGTTTGTTATTGGGTTCAATGTTAGTGTTTTTTTTAACAAAATAGATTTCTTTCTTTCTAGGGTGATTGTAAACATAAATAACAAACTATCAGATGATTTTCTTCGTTGGCCGTTAGTTGTAAGATCTCTCTAACCACCCTTTCCACCAAAAATTCAACACAGCCAAAAATCTAGTTCACCGGGCTATCTCTCTTTCTCATCCTATTTTCCACAAGAAAAACTTTAAAAAATCTAGGGAAATCCTTGCCTCCAACAGTCACCCTCCCCGTATCATAAACAAAATCATTAAAAATTCCGCTTCACCTATATCCGTACATAGGTTACCCAGTCAAAATGTTACCAATAACCCACCCATCTATAGATCCCTCACACATATCAATTCATTCTCGCAAAAAATCAACAAATCCCTTAAGAAACACATTCCCAAATCTCACCATAGGCTTCACCACTTCAAACAAACTTTACAAACTCTACTCCAAACTTAAAGATTTTATTCCCATAACCAACAAAACACACACGGTCGGTCTATAACTTGAAATGCTCTACTCCCAATTGCAATGCTTCCTATGTAGGAGAAAGTTCACAATACTTACACAAAAGACTCGAAACAGCACAAATACGACATTACTTCTAAGAAAATAGACAGTACAGCACTTTCCAAGCACGCTCTATCCTTGAATCATACTTTTGATTTCCATAATCCTTCTATCCTCCCTACTCAGCCGAATTACGCCAAGCGACTCCTTACGGAGTCCATACACACATCCATCTCCAACCTAACCCCGTGAATCATAAAAAAGATAAAGATCTAATTTCTTCCCATTACAATTATATCCTCTGTTCCCTTAAAAAAATCCTGAGTAGGAAAAAAAGAAAATAATTTCTACCCCCATTCCATACATAACTTTCTCCACATATAACGATACATAAATAACGGTCCCCCCCTTCTCCTAGCTTTCAGCATGACAACATACACCCTTTCATTACAGACTTAGTAGTCCCACAGTAATCACACCTATGTATTTTGTGTTTGTGTTTTGTGTTATAATTTTTCTATTTATTTTCAAGGCTTACCTTGAATTGGTCGGTAAGCCAACAAATTCTTGTTTTCATCTAAATAACAAACTGTTTACTTCATACATGTCAACAAATTGGATTTGATTATACGTAGTAGTTTAAATTAATGGAGAACCTTCTACAAATTTTTTTGGATGTCGTCTACAATTTCTATAAGTTCAAAAAATTATAAATCATATCAATTATCAAAATCAATTATAACACCAACAAAGCCAGCACAATTTGATTTTTACATGTTTTTTTTTCTTAAAAAAAAAACAAAAAAAAACAATTTTTTTTCATCGAATGCTTTTGTGTTTTGTCAACAGTTCGGCGGCTTAATTATATATAATTAAATAAAAATGATAAAATTAATATTATACGCGTTTAAATTAAATATAAACAGACGTCAAATTGAATTTCAATTTGACAATTAAATAAGCAACAGATTTTTTTTTTTAATTTAAATAAAAATATATTTTTTTAAATAAAAACAAAATTTTTGAAATTAAATAAATAATAAAAAAAAATGTCAACTGAGCCGGCGCAATCCTCTGCCCCATCAGCAGCCAATCAGAGTTTGGTGAATGAAGAAAGTGAAGGTGGTGAATCATCTGAGAAACGGAATGAAATAGTCGATAAAGAATCGGTAAGGGAGAGACACAAATGTAAATACGTACAAACAAACAAAATTAAATAGAGAAATTACATATTAAAAAAAAAAAAAAGCTTTAATATTAAATTACCAAACATTACAGTGATGCAAAATATTTAAATTTATTATTTATAATTTTTTGTTTTTCTTCACAAAACATTCATTTGCGAAAATAAAGGCTGAAATTTCAAGAAATTATTGTCAACTTGAAGTAGTTAGATTGAGTTGGGTAGAGTAAAATGGTACCACCCAATGTCAGTCCTAAAAAAAAAAAAACAAAAAAAAAAAACAAGTTACAGTCACACAGACCGAATGAGGTCATATCATAGCATTGATCCCGGCTAGCGAGTCACGGAACTTTTAAAAAGCTCTTTTGTAATAATGGTCCTATTTATTGATAATATATTTAAAAATCTATTATTGGGTGGTTGATTAGGTGAACGGGGAGACATCAGAAGAGGAAGAGGAAAGAGAAGAACAAAAGGAATCACCACAACAACCGCCACAATTTGCACCTCCAGTTCAGGTAATATATGCAAAGGAGCCGAACGAAGTATCTGCAGCGCAACCGACTAACTGGAGACCACCGCCGCAATCATTAAGCTGGCCAAGACAACAACCACGGCCCCCATTACAACAGCATCCATTTCCAATCAGACCACCACCTCCACAGGAACATCTTGAGAGAAAATCTGCCCAACAACAACAGCAGCAGCAGCAACAACAACAACAGCAGCAGCAGCAACAACAACAAGAATATTCTGAAAGAAAAACCGTCCAATTTGCAACACCGCCGGCCCAACGGTTACCACATCCAGGTTTAATAAGGCGAGTTTCGCCTTGGGCCGTACTTAAGGCAAAATTACCACCCGACCACGAATTACGGCGTAGAGGTGGGCCGGAATTTCCAATACTGAGAATGCAATCACCAGATACAATGGAAATTAACGGCCCTCAACGGCCACTCAGTGGAGGACCACCAAATGGTATGGGCACTAGACCACCCACAGGCACACGTGGTCCACCACCACCACAAATGTCCAGACCGCCGTCACAGGAAACTCATCCAACAGGAATGTCGAGCCCTGATCCTAGATCTATTGCCAGATCGCCATATTTACAAAGATCAGATTCTCCCCTCAGGAGTCCCATTCCAGATCAGAGAAACGTTAATCAGAGGATACCACCGAATATTGGTAGGCCGCCTAGTCGAACATCAGCGTTAAGGTCGTCTGTTGATGATGACGAAGATGTAATTATGACATCTCAGAGTAGGCCACAGAGTGGCGCTGGCCAGAGGCCTATGACTTCTCCACAAAGCCCATTAGGCATGAGACTTCCTCAACAGATGCCTGGCAAAGTGTCACCAACCTCGAATAGTGAAGTACCACCAACACAGAGTAGACCTCCTTCTAGAGTAACACCTCCTCAGTCACCTTCATTAGCAGGAATGACTGCCCGCAGCCCTCTGCCAGATAAGCAGAGTAGTCTTTCTAGTTTGAAAGAAGAGATAAAAACTAGTAGTAATATAGACATACCCAAATTGGAACCCACGAAAGCTGATACCAATTTGAAGTCTGATAATTCTAAACTTGAGGCAGCTAAACCTGAAATTAGTAAAACAGATGTACCGGTTGCTAATAATAAAACTAAGGAAGATATTAACAAAACAGAAAGTATTGTACAAGATTCCATTAAAAATGTAACGCCCAAGTCGGAAAAAGATAAAGAAGAAACATTGGTATCTGATACATCTAAACAGGAAATTAAAAAGCCCGAAACAAACACAACTGAAGTGCTTAAATCGGATATATCCAAACCAGAAAACCCAAAACCTGGTATACCTAAACCTGAAGTGCCTAAAACTCATAATGACACATCAAAAAGTGATATACCAAAAACAGATGCTTTAAAAGAAGATACTACAAAAACGAACACTACTAATAAAGTAGACACACCAAAATCACTAGAATCAATTAGATCTGAAACATCTAAACCTGATTCCAATAAGTCAAGTAACTCTACAACTCCTGTACCATCTGTAACACGACCTGTTTCTAGATCAGATACAGTAGTGAAAGAAAGTGCTAAAAAAATAGTTGTAGAAGATGAGAAAAAAGTCGATGAAAAAAAGGAAACTATTGAAAAATCAAAAGAAATTAAAGAATCAAATAAAAAAATAATTAACGGAGATGCTACTCCAGAAAAGAAACTTCCAACTAAAAAAATAAATCTTAAAAGTGATGAATCAAGTATATCTTCCCCGAAACGTCCCACAGTATTAAAAGGCAGCTCACCAAATGTTAAAGGTAACTATAATATATTTTTAGTTTATTTGATGTTAATATTCTCCCCTCCATTCCAGTATAGTTCGATTCTATCAATTGGTCTAATCTTACATCTAGAATGAAGTGCGTATCCACATTCTTGTTCAATCACCACTTATCTTTATCGTAATTTTTTTTTTTTTTTTTTTAAACAAAAATGCCAGCAATGAGAAGATCTCAAATTATGAGAATTAATAATTTGTTTAATTAAACTGTTCTAGAAATAATTATGTTAGTTTTAATTTTAATACATTTAACAAAAAAATCTATTTTTGTATTAATCTCTAAATATTTTACCGGTGCAAACTAAGTTGGGTTGCAGTCAGGTTACTCACTCCTTTGCCCCACTCCATTCAACCAATTTCCATGCCTCAGCCCGTTCTGCCATCAGTTCCTCAGTGTCCTCTTCCCACTTTCTTGCTATTCTACCTCGCCTCTTGTTTCACTAGGGGAATCCATTTCCACCTCCCCTTTTCTGGCCTCCTTCATTTGCTGCATTCTTCTAGGGCATTGTTTTTCAACCTTTTTTAAACTCGCGGCACACCTGAATCTATAATTAAATTTCCCGCGCTACACTTAAATCGTGATGATTAAAAAAAAAAAGAAGAAGAGAATATCTTCTTAATTTATTTATTGACAATGGAATGCGCGCCATTACTATCAAAAGATACCATAAAACCATTTTTAATATGATCATAACAATTAAAATAACTTTAAAAAAAAACAGGAAACTTATTTATATTTGTATTCTTATTCCTTTTGTTATAATTTCACAATTAGTGGTGATATCTGAGAGTTATGTTTGTTTTTTTAAAAGATTTCATCTTTGCGTAGACGAATTTTGGACAAGCATTATACTTTTCTTAAATCTTCTTCCAAGGATTTTCTAGCCGTGATCTATTTTTTTTTTTTGGCATGAATTGTGCCGATGCTAATTCTCTATACTTGGTTTTTGTTATTAAATTTATTTTACTGAAAACCCTTTCACACTCTACATTTGATTGCCTTTAATTACTATTTTTTTGAATATGGTAATGAATTAATTACCGTCAGAGACATTTTCCGTGGTAGCCCTGTGTGATTTTATGGTCATCGACCGGTTTCAGGCGTTCGCCCATATTCAGGATGCGTTTGTCAGACAGTGTGATAACTAACACAGACTTGCATAGAGCAAATTCAGTTTATACACCTGGTATAAACCTTGGTATTTGCTCTGTGCAAGTCTGTGTTATCGTTATCACATTGTTTGACAAACGCATCCTGAAAATGGGCGAACGCCCGAAACCGGTCGATGACCATAAAATCACACAGGGCTACCACGGAAAATGTCTCTAGGATGCTTTCCAGCTCTGCGGAACCAACCACCACAGTAGGGTAAATAGGAGGTCTTTGGCTCAGTAAACATGGCGGCCAAGGAGGAAGAAGATGTGTGATTGGTGGAAAGGAGGGTGGGTAGAATGGTTTTATGAAAAGGAGAGGACCCCTCTCTTCTACTCCCTCTCGCTCAAACGCTCTCTCTCTCTCAGTCGTTTTTCTGGTTCTCTTCTCTAGCTGTCTGGAGGAAGAAGAGGCGGGATGGGTGGGGGGAGGTTAGAATAATTGTATGAAAAGGAGAGGACCCCTCTCTTCTACTCCCTCTCGCTCAAACGCTCTCTCTCTCTGCAAAAAGTCGTTTACTATAATTAGTAATCAAAAGGTATAAAATTATGAATATTAGTGCACACACAATGTTTGTTACGTGACATCATCAGGGTTGGGTAAAATGTAGTATTTAAAACTACAATTAATAATCACAAAATATAAGATGATTACGTGCACATTTTTCAAAGTGCACATCTTCTTTTACATCCAACCAGGAAATACATTTCCTGTATTACTTTAGTACAATCAATACCATATAAGGTGATGTACAAGGAGATAACAATAAGGTGTTGGTAGTTTGTTACGTGACGAAGTCATAGTGGGGATAAAATGCAATATTTAAGATCGGACTTATTCTATCTTGGATAAAACTGCATCTGCAGCTGTACGACAATTTCCACAGTAAGTACTTTTATTTGGTACGTTGCTTTCTTAGATTTATACTGTATAACTTTTTTTTTCCTTTTTTTTGGTAAAATTTACCTTTTTTTTCTTACTCCATTCATAGATGAACAATTTGAAAGCTGTTTTGAACTCCGTTTCACATGAAGCTACAAAATCGATAAAGGAACTAACGAAGTTTAAAAGATATCCTATAGATAAATTTGAATTGGTGGAAACCAGATTTGGGAAAAGCTATATTTTGACTTTGGTGGATGAAAATGGCCAATTTAATTGCTTCCTCCCCAAAAAGTATTCCGAGTGTATAGATAAAAAAATGATTCAAAATTATGAAAGTTTGTCAATTGTACTCATTTTCAAAGGGGTTGCGGCAAATAATGCATTTATTTTAGAATTTGATTAAGAGTTTGTTTTTGCTAAATTGTTTTTTTTTAACCAGTAACTAGAGGGTTTTTTAAAAGTTAAAAAAGTACCCCTTTGAAAAAATTAATTTTTTTGAAACTAAATTTTGGTAAATCTTATATATTGGCTTCAGTAGATTAATGAAATAAAATTAATTAAAGTTTTTTCATATAATGGATCAAGAACTACATTTGGAAAATTATTTATGCGTTAAAGTAAGAATGTGTATGACTGAAAATGAAGTTTTGTGCTTAGATTGCAGTCAGAATGTGCATTTAGACGACATTATTAACGTGAGAAGTACACATAACATGATTTATATTAGTAATATAATTAAAAATATACATTGCTCTGAATGTAATGAGAACCTCACACGAGTTAATAACGCAAAAAATTGCGATTGGTGTTCAGAGGAATTGTATTCTATGATAACACATAGAGCATTTCAAGAGGGCTACTCCATCGTAGTGAAACAATAGTTTTTTCTAGAGAACATATATGTCTGTATGATAATTTTGTAAGCTAAAATTACTATAATACGTTTAAATTTGTTGCAACAAATATAGTTCCTTTTAAAATCGAGTGAACTCCTACGTTACTGGTGCAAAAAACAAAACTTTTGCTGTATTTAGTTGCTTTATTTTTCTAATATTTAATTTTTTATTAACCTAAAGCCTTCATTCAATTGCATAAAAAAATTGTAGATCGCGTGATAAAGAAGGCTTGGCAATAATCTACCCCTTGCGCATTTATCTAATGTTTCAAAAGTTCATATAAGAATAATTTAAGCAATCACTAAAAAGTAAAATAAATAAAGCTCCTTTTTCCACCACTGCTGACATCACAGCTCTCATCATCATGGTTCATGTAAGTTTTACCATTATTATTACCTACATTACTGTATCAAAGTAAACTAAAAAAAAATAAAATAAAACAAAGCTTCTTTTTTTATTTTTTCAGTGCAAAGAATGTAACATTAATTTTGAAAAGGCACATCAATTCAAAATACATAGAGCCTTAAACCATGGTGAGCGTACAAAATATGGGTGCACTTGTGGAAAAACATATTTTTATAAAAAAGATCTTCAAATTCATAAGAAGAAGTGTACAGCTCGAGGACGCTACCTGTAAGTAAATATATATATATTTATGAAGTTGTAATTATTTAAGTATTATTAATTTGTTTTCTTCTAGGCATTGTCAATGTATACAACCCGATATACACAATGGCCGTTTACATGAAGCTGTCTGTGGAAGTAAAAGAGTAAGATTAGGGGAACCTTCCAGGAAGGAGCTCTTGGCATTATCCACAGGGTTGAATAATATAACCCCGTATGAGACAGCTTTTCAGGGACGACTTGCATCATATTTTGTACGCTCACCAAGTTGTATGGATCTTCCAATATTTCTAGAAAGTGTACGTTCCAAAATTCTAGACATCATTCATCAAAGTGTGGTGACACACTCATCCATAAAATTTAATCTGTGGGTGGACTGCACTTTTGAAAATGTACATGGAGAAAAAATGGAAAAGGCCTTGAAAACAACTAACAAAGCAGTCTACCTAGCTGATGATGTCAACAGCTTTCTAGATCCAGCCTTTGCCAAATTAAAGAAAGAACTAGAAGAAGCGGCTATGACCAAGAGTGGCTGGTCACTGGTTTCAGTGGATGGGCTAAGAGTGAGGGTAAGCAAACACAACCCTTTAAAAGCTTCAACATATTTACCTTTGCCTAGGTGTATTGAAAGCAAAAAGGCATGTATAAATATAAAAAATTTTGATAATAAATGTTTTGTGTATGCCATACTCGCCAAATTTATTGATGGAAAAAATTCAGAACGACCAAATAAATACAAATCATTGGAAAATAAATATGATTTTTCGTGTGTAAATTTCCCGACCTCTCTTAAAGATATTGACAAATTTGAATCTGTTAATAATATTTCCATCAATATATTTGGACTGGATGATAACAATGACGTGTATCCTCTAAAAGTGGTTTATAGAGAATTAGATGACCATCGCGATCTGTTACTACTATATTCAAATAACAATTACCACTATGTTTATATAAAAAATTTTAATAGACTTGTCAGTATGCAAATATCCAAACGTAAATCATCAAAATATATATGTAAAAGATGTTTCACCCATTTTGATGAACGTTATAATGGAGAATCTCGGTACCAAAACCATAAATTATTCTGTTGCGCACACAAACCTACGAGAGTTGAGTTACCAACAAAAAAACCATTTATTGAATTTGAACATGGCGGGTACATACAGAGGGTCCCCGTCGTAATTTACTTAGATTTTGAAAGTATATTGGAACCAGTGAGCACTTGTAGCCCAAACCCCGATGATTCATTCACTATAAATACTCACCTACACACTCCAATGAGTTTCGGCTTGTACATAAAAATAAGTGATGAATTAGATATAATTGACCATAGTCTTCCTAAAGAACCATTTATATACAGAGGGCCTGATGCAGCTAAAAAATGCATTCTATACTTAAAGAGCATTGCAGAAGCTGTGGAGGATCTGTACAACATTAACATAGCTATGAAACCCCTAACCACTGAAGAAGAAGAAAATTTCAACTGCGCCAATACTTGTTACATGTGTGATAGATTTTTTACTGATGAAAATGGAAAGGTAAAAGATCATTCACACATTTCAGGCGCTTATAGAGGCCCAGCACATAATAAATGTAATTTGCTGTGTAAAAAACTAAATTTTGTACCAGTATTCTGTCATAATCTTAGTGGTTATGACGCACATTTCTTAATTACCCAATTGGGTTATGATGATAAAGAGATATTCGTTATCCCCACTTCAGGGGAGCGGTATATCTCTTTTACAAAAAGTATTAGTGAAAACATGAAGTTAAGATTTGTAGACACATTTCGATTTATGGCCTCTAGTTTGGACAATTTAGTGAAAAATCTTGCAAATTTAACAGAAACGTCAAAATTCTTCAGTCCGGATGTGATGCATCTGGTAACTAGGAAAGGTGTATTTCCCTACGAGTATATTTCATGTTGGGACAGGCTAGGAGATAGTTCATTACCCTCCAAAGAAATGTTTTATAGTAGCGTTAAGGGGGAGGATATAAGTGAAGACGATTATCAACACGCCCTCAACGTTTGGGGTGCATTTTCATGCAAAACTCTAGGAGAATATAGTGATTTATATTTGAAAATTGATGTATTAATTCTCTCCGACATATTTGAACATTTTAGAACGGTAACTATTGGATCTCATAAACTTGACCCCGCTTATTACTTCACTTTACCAGGTTTGTCTTGGGATGCAATGTTGCGGCTAACTCAGTGTAAATTAGAGCTCCTCACTGAATATGACCAAATTTTGATGATTGAGAGAGGGGTACGGGGTGGAATCTGTCAGGTATCACGCAGATTTGCCGAGGCTAATAATCATTACATGGATGATTATAATCCTTCGTTACCATCCACTTTTATAGCATACCAAGATTGCAACAATCTATACGGTTTTGCAATGAATAACTTCCTCCCTTATGGTGATTTCAAATGGGTTGAACCGGGCAGTTTGAATCTGGATTGTTTAGGAGAATGTGATGAAACTGGATATATATTAGACGTTGATATCGAGTATCGACCTGAACTCCATAACAGTCATAATGATTTGCCATTCTTAGCTGAAAATATTTCAGTAGAAGGTGAAACTAAATTAATACCACACTTTAGACCTCGCATAAACTATGTGTCATTACATGATATTAAAACAGGCTTTAGCACATGGTTTAAAATTAATACGAATCAATAAAGTTTTGCAATTCAAACAGTCGGCATGGTTAGCACTATATATACAGCATAACACCAACTGCGTAAGAAAGCTACAAATCAATTTGAAAAGGACTTATACAAATTGTTTAATAATTCAGTTTTTGGTAAAACTATAGAAAATGTGCGTAATAGAATTTCTATCAAACTTGTGTCAAATCCATTGAAGTAAGAAAAATTAACAGCTCGACCTGACTGTCTAGATTATGTTATATATAACAAATCTCTGGCAGCTATACATTTAGCCAAGAATAGCATTCTGTTTAATAAACCTATTTACACAGGTCTTTGCGTTTTGGAATTATCAAAATTACATTTATACTGGTACCATTATAATGTGATGCGTCCATATTTTGGGGCTGATAAGTTGCAGTTGTGTTATATGGACACTGATTCATTCATTTATCTAATTAAAACAGATAATTTATTTAATGATTTACTGCGGATGCGAAATTATTTAGATTTGTCCAACTGTCCCTCATCAGGCCACCCATTGATCCAAATCTTATGTCAGGAATTCAATATGTGATATCATTACTGAATTACAAAAGAATAAAGCAGCTGTAGGTAAATTTAAGGATGAAGCCGCGGGGGTAATAATAACAGAGTTTATTGGACTCCGCCCGAAAATGTATTCGCTACGACTGGGAGGTTCCAAAATAATAAAAAAGGCAAAAGGGGTAAAAAAACCTGTTCTAAAACATTCCATAACATTTGATGATTATGTTGCTTGTTTACTGACAAACGAAGCAATTAGGCATTCAATGGTTATGTTTAGAAGTAAGCAGCACGTCATGATGACTGTACAACAGAATAAAGTAAGTTTATGTCCTCTAGATAATAAAAGGTATATAATTGATTCAATTACTACTCGGGCTCTGGGGCATTTTTTAAATGAATAGAAACAGCTAATGTAACTATCTATGATTATGTTATAATTTATTTGTGTGATATTGATGACATGTATTTTAGTTTTGAGCTAATAATGTATAGAAAATAATTTCTATATACCCTTTTCTGTTTTATATGTAGTGCTTGTAATCATATTAATAAAATATTAATTCACACTTATATTATTATATTGTAATAATTCAAAAAATAAAAATTATGTTCTTTACTAATATGTATAAAAATTTTACCTCCACTCATTAAGTAGAGGGGGTAATTTTAAAAAAAATAAAACTTTAAAAATAATAATTGTGCCTTAATTATTGACCTATATATCTGGTTTTAGGAGAAATAATAATACAAGAAATAATTTAAAAAAAGAGTTTTATTTAATTCCATGTTTTTTACACCAAGTACAGTTATCATAATGTAATTTACAAGGACATTCTTTTATTACTTCTTCTAAAAGTATCATTCCAAAGAACACACACTGAAGACATTTATTTCTTATTTGGATAAACCCATTAAAAGCCAGCAACTCCGGGCTCAGTGGTATTTTATAGGAGGTTCTAAAAGTATTCCCCCTAACCCCAGCGTTGGTAAAATCTACCTTGGAAGAGTTCTGAAGTATCCAATTAGCTAACATTCGACCAAACTGTAGAGCACAATTGTATTTAGAATCAGCGTGATAGTTACACTTGTTGAAGTGATGATATAGAGATAGATGTTTTATACTGGGGCAGCCAAAATCTTGAAGATTAAACACAGTCTTTCCAATTATATTACGCAAGAATTTACATTTTTCATCTCTTTTGCAAATAGGTAAGTATAATTGACGGTTGCAGTCTTCAAAATACCATCAAATTCAGAATAGTCAATATCACCAGTCCCCCATCCAATTCCATGAAGGTTTCTGTATACCCATCTATTGGGTGATGAGTCTGGATTTCCATAAGATGGGGGTTTGAATATCCAGTGCTTCTCTATATCATTAAAGTCAACAATTGCCAGCTCCTTTACGATAAATGTGTGATCAACACTTTGATAGCCTTGTATATCTATCACTACAGCACACATGATGGACTGTAAATATCTCCTTTTCAATACTTTAATTTATATCAACTCCACCCCACCACATCACCAATTATATTCTTCTGACGATGCCAGATAAAGGGTTATATTCCACGAGGCTGTCATGTAAAATTAAGGCATATGCTGTGGTATTAGCCTTGAAAGCTTCAGTACATTCTATCTCTAACCTAATGTCAACAGAAGATGATCTTATGGCTTCCGATTGACGAGAACAGTCTATTACAATAATAGGTGCATAATCTTTAAAATGATTTTTAGACATAAGAGGTTGGTTTGCTTTTCCATAGTAACTATGTTGAAAATTTTGATACATATAATACAGAAAACTGAAATAATCTTGGAAAAATTTACATTTAAGTCGTCATAAGGATAGATCTCTGAATTTAGTGTAGTTTAACATTAGTAATGTTGTTTTGATCGAAAATTGATGGATCTGCTAGTTTGTTATCTTTTCTGTTGGTTTGAAATGCAATTATCACATAACGGGGTTTTTCCAAATTTGTTGTAGTTTTCAATGTCCATGTATGCTTAGTTGTAGCAGGTAGGGTTGGATATTCGATAAGATCCCATGATCGAAATGCCATGTGTATGGTCTTCCCCTTATTGATAACATTCAAGAACTTCAGTTTTTGTTGACCAGACACTTTTACATATGGGATTCTCCATTGCACGGATTTAAGTTTAACAGAAGCGTTAACTGCTGCTCCAACGGTGAAAATAGAATCATTATCACTTCTACTTCTATGCAATATTAATTCATGTTTCCCTTGTAGTATTATTCTATTGTAATCTTCAAAGAAGCCCATAACTGTGTCTAGTGGAATGCAGCAATCAAAATTACCATCAACATCAATAAGCTTGACATCTGTATTAGGAGACATCCAACCGGCAATTTCCAGTGCTTTAACTTTATCACTGTTGAAAGATACGTAACCTTTAAGGGTGCTGACAATTCCTGGGTTACGGACGTGGTCAACTAAAACTCCATTTAACTGATATTTGATTTCATCAAAGAGAAACATAAAAGCATTCCTCTCTAATCTCACATCTAAACTTGCTGAAGATTCTTCTTTTTCTACTTTTCCTTGAATATAAAGAAAACTCTTTGATGGAACTGTAAAAATGTCTTGTTGTTGTACTGAAATAATTATCTCATCCGAATTGTTCAGCGATTGTGTATAAGGTTGGTGTGTGTGATATTCATAATTGGTTATCCTCTCTTCGAAAATCACCCCATCACTTACATTTAATACTTCTTCCATTGTGGTTTAACTAAAAGCCCTATTTGTTGTAGAAAGTAAACGTTTGAAGGTGTTAACACTGTGGGGGAAACGTTGAATACTGGATGGTTTAACTCCAGTGTTACTTTTAAAATCAATACCCATTTTTCTTCAAATGTAATCGAATAGTAATTACTTCTTCACAAAAGTTCACTAGATTATTATCTTGATCTGTAAGAGACAGCGTAATATTATCAATTCTCTCACCAATGACTGGAAAATAAATGACTGGTGCAGGTTCATGTACCAATTTATAACCTGGTGGGACTGTAGGAGAAAACTCATATACCGTATGACCAGGTTTGCGATTTCTATATGAACCTGCAGCTATATTGCAATTTACAGCAATTGTATTTACACCGTGAATTTTTACAAGCTCATCTGATTTATGAGTAATGTTTGCCTCCAACACTTTATGTTGAGTAAATCCTAGTAAAGGACCAATTGAATACTCTTTGTTGAAATCAACAGGTTGTGTACACTTGAACTCAATTTTCAAAGTATTAACATTTCCTTTCATTTTAATTGAATCAGGTGATTCCATGTTTCTTTTTAGGTAATCTGCTATAGCTTCAAACTCATAGTTCCCAGTAGGAATACTAATCACTCTGTCACCATAATAAAATTTATTGTTTACATTTTCAATAATATTTGGAATTGAGTTATAAGATTGGAAGCTAAGTAAGCCAATCTTATAGTCAGCTCCGTCCAGTAAACTAATTGGTGGAAATATATCAGCGCTAAGGATGCTGGATGTACCTGTTAAGGTAAAAGTGTAAGACATGACTAATGTCTGTTAACTTTGTTATGCATTATTATAGAGAAATTCTAAACATAAATGTCCACAGTAAGGCGTATTCCAGTCTTGATATCTTTCACGATTGTACATGATTTCACAGTTGTTAAAATAACTTAATATTTCTAATGGTGGTCTAAGATTCCCAAATGGATCAAAATACATAACCTGATTACCTTTTTTAATATACGCTACCCAGTGAGTTTCAACATTGTACGCTGAATCTAGATTTACAACAGCACATTCTTCAGCTTTAGGAAATTTTGGTAGCGTGTCACGCATATATACACCCCTAAAGTGTGGAACATTTTTAGCATATTTCATTAATTCTATGTTTGTGAGTGCTCTGTTAGGAAGTAGTCAGTGTTTTTTTTCTAATGTAAAGCCCATATCCTTTTTTATATGGTTTAAGATAAAATCCTTGACCAATTTGCTGCTCTTCCATTTTTCTATTATGTCTTCTCATTTCTTCTAACTGATCCCTTGCAACTTGGGTGTCCTTTACTGCCTTTGCTATTGCTGATGCTCCACCCGCTAAACTTCCTAATGCAGATAATCCCGCAAATAATGGGACTATAAACGGAAGAATTCCACCAGTTCTTGGTATTGGTAAAACTCTCGGTATTTTCGATGGTTTTGAATTTTTTAAATAAATTTTTGCCTTTCTTAGAGCCTTCTTTGATGCACCACTAATCGATAAAGGTGAAGTCACACGTGCTGCTTTTATAACATCTTTAATAGTTTTTTTTACCTTTTTCCCCCCACCACCCAATTTCACTTTAGCTTTCATTGCGTTTGTAACTGCCTAGGCTGATGCCTTCTCACCAAAAGATGCGTCACTAGCCTTTGTTCTTTGCCAAGCTTTATCAGCGAGTATAAGGTCAGCCTTATGCCGTGAATCTAGATCTCTGTGTTGAGAGTATGCAATGTCGTGCTCCCTACAGGCTTCGTCCAAAGGATTAACGCCTCTATCACCTCGTTTTAATCTTTCTTGTAATTTAGTTCCTGGGCCGCAAAATCTATAACCGGGTATGTGCACTTCAAAAGGTAGTTTGTTAATCACTGAATTTATAAGACTTCTTCCAACAGTTTTTCTTCTCATAATGATGGCATTAGTGGGATCTGAAACTATATATATATATATCACACCCCCTTACCAAACATGTTCAATATGCGTTTAGAGAAGTAAAACGAAAGTTTACCTATCTGCAATCTCCTGAATAATTCAATTGGTGACCATGTGAAAATTAATCGTCATGGAGCATTACTGCCTGATAATATCCGAGCACTTATTTGCGGAAGTTCAGGCTCTGGTAAAACCAATCTTATGGCTTGTTTGCTTTTACAACCAAATGGGCTGAAATTCACACACATATACATATGCAGTCAGTCGCTTCAACAAGAGAAATATTTATATTTAGAAGAGATTTTTAAACTAGTTCCAGAAAAAGGATTCCATACAGTAAACACCACTCAACAAATAATTACTCCTGATAACGCAGAACCAAACTCTGTCATAGTATTTGATGATATTTCAATGGATGAGCAAGAAAATATTAGGAAATATTTTAGTATGGGCCGTCACAAGAACATTGACTGCTTCTATCTTTGCCAAAGTTATGCCAAGATCCCTAAACATCTTATTCGTGACAACGCCAACTTTATCTTATTGTTCAAACAGGATGATTTAAATTTAAAACATGTTTACAGTGATCATATAAGTTCTCCCAACGTACCATTTGATAAATTTAAACAAATGTGTTATATATGCTGGGAGGAACCGCATGGATTTATAACTCTGGACAAAACAAGAGATTCTAACAATGGTAGGTTTCGGAAGGGGTTGGACACATTTATCTATATATAAGTTGGTAGTAGAATAGTTTTCTTATTCCGTTATGGATCCCAAGGTTACTAAACAACTTATTGAAACTTCTAAATCTCTACGCAACAAATTCAAAAGTATGAAGCGTGGACTTCAATCATCTCAGGAAGAACTAGAAAAGAGTTTGAAACCTATAACAGAACCACTACAAGAGCTGATTCAACAGGGAAAACGGGTAAAACAAGATTATCTACCTCTGAAAGTGAAAAAGGAGGGTTCAACTGCAATGGAGTCACTGGTTAAACCTTCTACTAAAGATGTTTCAACAGAAACAGAATCTCTAATTAAAGAACCTTTACACTCACCAATTAAAGCTTCTACTCCTGTGCACCTAAAAAGGTATACTGCCCCAATAAAACAAGAAGAAACGTTTGAAAATGTAGAAGAGATCACTCCTTTAGTGTACGTAAGAAAAATTGATAAACAGGAATTGGAGAAAACTTTAAGGGGGGAAGAAGATATTGGCTCTTTAATAGAACCATATTTACTGAAAATAATTAGTGCCGATCCTAGAGATTTTGATGATAGATAAGGAATTAGAATCCTACCAAAAGGTGGGATGACCATTGGAAATGCTCAGGTAACCATAGCTGGTGATGATATTAATGTAAATGGAAAATGGTATGAAGGTACACCAGGTTTGTTACAATTGTTATTTTTAAAACAACCGACAGAATATTCAGAAAATGATTTAGACAGTTATAAAGACATTTTAATTAGAAGTAATGCGCATAAGCGACAGTTTAGTGAAGAAAAAGGAATGAGTTCCAGCAGAGGATGGAAATACAGAAATATCATCGCTCCTCTTTTCAAGCCCCTCTCCAAATCACCGGAACAAATTTCAATACAAACTAGATATACTCCACCAGCAACTGCTTCAAACAGACAAACACCTCTGACTTTGATTGCAACAAGACCTAGTAAATAAGATCAGGGAAACAATTGGTAAAGGCATGTGGGAAGGTCAAAGTATTTATGAATATTGGGATGATCCCAACGAACTGGTAGATCGACTTAGGCTACTATATGCTTCAACCAGTACAGTCATGCAGGACATGAAAATGAAATTCAATCCATAATTATTGAAGAGCTGAGAGAGGCTAATATTATTTATTAAACTGG